>VMDR010001240.1:0-138312 GCA_007922815.1 Macrotus californicus
AAAAACTACAAAGCATTGTTGAGAGAAATTAAAGACCCGAATACATGGACAAATATACCATGCTCATGGATTAGAATTATAAATATTATAAAGATTTCAATTTCCCCCAAATTCTTGTAGATATTGAGAAACTATCAGTAAAATTTACTGGAAACTAAAGGTCTTAGATGAAGCAAAACAATATTGAAGAACAAATTTGGAAGGCTCGCTCTACCTGATTTTAAGACTCACCAGAAAGCACAGTAATCAGAACAGTGGCATTGGCATTAAGATAGACAAAGAGACCAATCAATGTAAAGGAAAAGACAGTCCAGAAGTAAACCCACAAATGTACAGTCAATCATTTTTGACAAAGGTGCCAATGTAGTCTAATGGAGAAAGAAAAGTTTTTTCAACGGATCATGCTAGATCCACTGAGTGTCAGTATGGAAAAAAATTGAACCTTGATTCATATCTCACATCTTACATAAGATGTGAGTTCACTCAAGATAGCTTCAAGACTTAAATGTAAAAGCTAAAATTATAGAGCAGCTAGAAGGCCTATATAGGAGAATATCTTTGTGATTGAGGGCAGGCGAAGATTTTCTGGACAGAACACAAAAAGAACTAGCTGTTAAATAAAAAATAAAACTACTGCTCTTTGAAAATAACAAAACAAAAATATTTACTATACACACATCTACAAAGGACTCATATGCAGATTATATAAATCACTCCTATAAATGATTACTAAAAGACTACAGCAAAAGACTTGAATGGACACTCACAGAAGATGGTATGCAAAGGAATAACAATGCTCAAGATTTCATCCGAGCTGAGGCGGTAGAGATCAGTGCACAGGAAGCCTGCAGCTGCTAGCATTTGCAAGGCAGAGATCTGGAGAGGAAGGAGCTGCGCGGAGTTTTAGAAATCTGCACAGGAGTCCCTTTGAGCCTTTGGCTGAGTACTGATCTATGCATGCACAGAGTGAAATCACATAAAGCCAGCAAGAACAACTTTGGAGGAAAGAAAAGTTACCAAGAAGCTATAAAACAGACAATTCTCAGAGTTCAGACTGAGTCAGGAATCCTTTGAGTTCTCTCCAGCCAGAGCAGAGACACCTTGTTAAATATATGAAGCATTTAACAGAGAGCCCAGAAAAGGCCATACCTTACAAGTGAGGCAAAATTAGTCCTAGAATAATGGCTACTTTGGACTTGTCCTAAGGGAATTTTAAAATAAGCCTCAAGAGGATTGAACTAACCTGAAATACCTAACTCACTGCCAGAAAAAGTTCAAGATGCTTGAGAGGAATACAACAAAATTAAGCATTCCACACCCTAAAATTGACAATGTCTGGCATCCAATGAAAAATCACCAGGTAAGAAGTAGCAGGAAAATGAGAGCCCAAAATATCAGTGAACAGAAACAGACCCAGAAATCACAAAGATGATGGAATTATCTAAAAATTACATTGAAATAGCTGTTATATATATACTTCATGTGCTTAAGGATGTAAAGAAAATTGTGGACCTAATGAGAGGAGAGAAAGAAAAGTTTTTAAAGAACCAAATGAACCTTCTAGAGATGAAGAATTTAATAGATAAAAGCAGTCAGATATGGAGCAACAGGGGCCCTCATTTATTGCTCTTGGGAATGCAAAATGATACAGCCATTTTGGAGGATAGTTTTATAGTTTCTTACAAAACTAAACACACTCTTATCAGATGATCCAGCATTTGTACTTCTTGGCATTTACCCAAGTGGAAAACTTATGTCCATACAAACACCTGCACATGGATGTTTGTAGCAGTTTTATCCATAATGAAAATTTGGAAGTAACTAAGTGGTACTACAGTAAGTGAACGGATAAGCTGTAGCAAATCTATCCAATGGAATATTACTGAGTGCTGAAAAGAAATGAGCTATCAAGCCATGAAAAAACATCGAGGAAACTTAATTATGTATTACTATGTGAAAGAAGCCAATCTTAGAAGGCTATATGCTGTATGATTCTGACTATATGACATTTTGGAAGAGGCAAAACTATGGAGATGGTAAAAAAAAAAAAAACCCAGTGGTTTACAAGAGTTAGGGAGGGAGGGATGAGTAGGCTGAGGACAAAGGATTTTTAGGGCAGTGAAACTACTCTGTGTGATAATATCGAGGTAGATACATGTCATACACTTGTCTGAGCCCATAGAATATGCAACACCACAAGTGGATTTTAATGCAAACTATAGACTTTGAGTGATAATGGTGTGTCGATACAGGTTCATCGATTGTAACAAATGTACTACTCCCGTTGGGGATGCTGATGGGGTGGGAGGCTGTGCATGGGTGGGGGCAGGGGCTATACGGGAACTCTGTAACTTCTGCTCAGTTTTGCTGGGAACCTAAAAACGTAAATATTTTTATGTATTATTTATCATTTTAACTTATTTATTTATATTTTATTTCTTAAAAAATAAAGTCTACTTTTAAAAAGCAGAGAAAAGACAGATTGCCTACAAAGGAGAAATCAATTAATATCTGATTTCATGTAGACAGCAGTGGAAGCGAGAGACAGCGGAATGACATCTTCAGTATTTGAGAGAAGACAACGCTCAACCCAGAGCTCTGTGTCCAGTGAGAACACTGTCCAAAAATAAGGACTAAATATAAAAACTAGGATTGTTTGCCACTAGTTGACTTTCACTAGAGGGGATTCAAAAGGGTATATACTTCAGGCAGAATGAAAGTGATTTGAGATGGAAAGTCTAGAGGTTAAAAAAAAATCAGAAAAAGTGGTAAAAATTGTTTGCAAAAACCGCCATGGCCACACTTATTAACTCTCCTGGTCTCCATCGCCCTTTGCAATGTGATTTTGTCAAGAGATGGAGTCTATATCCCCGTCTTTGGCCTTGACCCAATTTGGCTTTGATCCAATGCATGCCCAAATCAATGGGCTGTGGCAGAAATGATGTTGTGCCCGTTGTAAACTTCCATTCATTTTCTTGGCCCTCTCCTAAACTGTCATGTTCATAAGCCCAGGTTAGCCAGCTCGAACATGAAAAATCACACAGAGAAACGAACTGCTCTAGGCCATTGTAGATCTGTTCAGCTCCCAGGTGACCTGCCACCTGACTGTAGACTCATATATGAGCTCAGCTGACATCAACTTAAATTGTCCCAGATCAGAAAAACTGCCTGGCCTATCCATGGTCTTGTGAGAAAAAAATACATGGTTATTTCTTCAAGCCACTAAATTTAGAGGCGATTGGTCATTCAGTTAGGAGCACCAGGAGTTAGCAATAGATAATAATGGTATAAATCAATAATATCTTGTGGGTTAAAAGATAAGATAGAAATAAAAAATACAACAGTAGTTCACGTATGACTAGAATTGAAGTGTCTAAAGTTTAAAGAAAAGACATTTATTTTTCTCATATAATAAGAACTCCAGGGGTAAGCATTTTAGAGCTGGTACAGTTGGTCAAGGAATTTATCAAGGACTTCCTCCATTTTTCTCTATCCTATTTCTAGTTATGGACATCGTCATCCTTAAGTTCACGAGATAGCTGCTGCGTCTCCAAGCATTGCAATTGTGTTCCAGGCAGAAAGAAGGTGAGAAGGAGATGAGTCTCTCTTCTTTACGGGGAAAACAATATCTTTCCCACAAGCTCAGTCTGATAGATTTCTCCTTATGTTTCACTAACCGGAACTCTGTCACATGGCCATATCTAGGTGCCTGAAGCCTGGGAAATTGACATTTTTAGATAGGTGAACTGCTTTCCAAAGGAAATGAGGATTCTGTTATAAAATGAATGTAAATAGACATACGTTAGGCACCTGGCAGTCCATCTCTGCTCTCTGTTTGGAAGAAAACATTTTACTTAATAGAATAATCCAAAAGGAAACGGAAACAATGTACTCGCATAAGGACTGAGAAGCAGTGTTGGGCAGGGGGCAAGGCACTGGCGTGACAGCCTCCTAATCCTGGCTCTGCAGCGGATGAGCTGGGGACTGGTTCTCAGTTTTTTCCCCTTTAAATCAAGATGCTGGAGTAAACACCGGTAAGCCTTTTTGAGAGCCTGTAGAAACTGTAAAAGGAATTAACATTTACAATACATTCTTCATGTGCAATAGCTCATTTAGTTCTTACAACAAAATGTGAGTCATTATCCCACTTTGCACCGGGGGACGAGACATTTCAGAGAGATCAAGCAGTGTGTGCGGATCCCAGGTCCAGTACATGGCAGAATTCCAACTGGGGTTGGCAGGCCTCCAAAGCCAGAAGCTTCTTCCTTGGCCCACCCTCTCAAAAGGGTGCATTTTTAGTTAGTGAACTTTAAGGTCACCCTTTCTAAACTGTGCCTTTCGAAGTGTGGCCTGGTGACACCTGCAGCAGAATCATCTGGGCATTTTATTACAAAAGCAGACTCCTGAACGGACCTGCTTCAGATGAACTGAAGCAGACTCTCTAGGGCTGACTCCCAGGTATTTACATTTTTAAAAGCTCCCCAGGTAATTTGAAGACATTTAATAGTTTGAGAACCATGATTTTAAACGTATAATTTATTGTTCCATTTTAGTGTAGTTTATTTATGGATCTGTGGCTCATAGAAATTTCCTCCTAATAGCAGGAAAATAAAATTTAAAAATAGTTCATTTCTTTTTCCTGTTCCTCAGTTTCATAACGAACACACTCAATTCCATGGAAAAATGTTAAGGAACTGAAAGTGTATCATAGAAGATACCCTAACACTGATTAACTGAGGCTCTCTGTAAGGAAGAGGAACAGAATACCGTGAACAAGAATGCTGATTAAAATCATACAGAGCTGGAAGGAGATGGGCAAAGGAAATGACATTAACTAAATATTTGCTATGTTCCAGATACTGTTCCAGACGCATTATGTCACGTAAGTGGCTCAAGACATGTGATTCAATTTTTTTTTAATTTATAAATGGGGTAAGTACTATTATATTTTCATTTTAGAGATGAAGAACCTAAGGATGAGAGAAACACTGTCCCTTACCTGAGCTGAGTCATTCATTCGTTCATTCATTCATACAACAGATATCTCTTATGTGTGGTGCTGATAACAGAGCGCTGGAAAAGGAGTCTAGCGACGTCAGCTGTCACAAGGCCCTGACTCGCTCACCACGTCTCCACTGAAGACACTGGAAATGAGACAGCAGATCGGGACTGGAGCCTTCCAGAAGCAGTCTCCCCAGGCGTGGTCTGCCTGCCCTAGGGGGCAAGAGGAGAGCTCGCTGCTGATGGTCTCCAGCGGCCCCGGAGAGCAGGCGGTTCTTGGTTTGAGCAGTAGCTGCATTCCTTGTTAGGTCGTTCCATGTGTGCCAGGCCCGTACCAGTCCAGAGGAGAGGAGCAAGTCAGGGTTCTGGGGGAACCCCCATGTCTTACATTCTTTCACTGGCCTTGGGTGGTACATATTATTTCCATGTTATAGATAGAGAAATGGAGGCTCAGAAAGGTTCACTGACTTGCTCAAGTAAGCGTCGGAGCCAGGAAGGGAATGGGGCAGGTGGCAGAGCCCAGCTCCAACGCCCCCAGCCCTGCCCCGCTCCAGCTCAGGGGGGAAGTCTTCACCGGCAGGCAAAAGTAGTTTGCAGACCAGTACAGGAGGCTGGTTCTGATTCCTGCCACCAGCGTTTCTTTCATTCTACCTTCGAATCACACAGAAAATAAAGTCTTCTCCTTAAAAGGTTCTGTGGAAAAAATGTTCTCTGTGCGACGGTACAGTCTCCTAGGCTGTGTTTGTGTCTGAAGAGAGGACTAGTCTGACAGGGGGAATTACAAATCTGGAGCTCATTTTGGCGTCCCAGAGGGAAGGTGGGTGGAGCGTCTCACAGTCTCACAGTAAATTAGAAATTCAGAATGAAAACGTAGCCGAGTTTATTTGGGTTTCTAGTGACACCTCAGAATTATTGTGCAGGCTTGTCAGAGGCAGCTCAAAGTAATGACTGCTTCCCCTCCGCCCCAGGGTGCTGCGTTCTAAGAAGGGGAGTCCTCGTATCCTGCAGTTGGGGGTGGGAACCTTCCCTGTCCCACCTGAATCTTAAAGGAGTGAGAGGGAAGGAGCGTGGCTTGAAGTTCCGTTCAGGGTCTGCTCTGAGTTACGACGGAGGGAGGCGGGAGGCTATTCAGGGATATGTCTGATCTCAGGATCTGAAGCTGGAGGCTGGTATTTGTGGCCAAGATTGGGGTAATTGCTGGGCCTGGAATTTGATGGGGGTGGGGTGGGGGGGATTGTCTAGGTTGGGGGCAGACGCTGACGGCGGGAGGAAACAGGAGACAGAGTCGTATATGAAGAGCACTGAGGAAGGATCTTGGCAGAGATGTTGAAAGTTGAGGCATGGATCTGGGGATGGGAAGTTGAAGCCTGCCTGACACTGCGGATCTGAATGAATGTGTCGGGGTTGTGTTGGGATCAGTACCAGATCTTAAGTCCCTAGAGGAGGCTAGAAGAAAAGAGCGTCCAGTGGTCACAACCTTTTTCCGAAAGCCACTGACATCCAGACACACCCATCGATCAGTCCTGGCCTTCCGGGACTATTAGGACCGCAGGGCCCAGGCTAGTTTGGACCCTGGCCCTACGCAGTATCCAGCAAGCCCCGAGCTGCTTGGGCTGGGGCAGGGGTCTGGCTGCAGGAACTCTGGGGAGTCTGGGGGCGTGGCCAGCGGCCAGGCGCCCGCGGCTCTGGATTGGCTGCCCAGCGGACCCGCAGGCGGGGCTCCGGGCTGTGTCCCGCTCAGCGGCTCGCACTCGGCCAGGAGGCGGGGCCGGCGGGAGCCCGGCAGCCAATGGACGCGCGCCCCCGAGCAGTTACAAAGGGCCGGAGCGAGGCCGCCGCGGCGGCGGGGGAGGTGGGGCGAGGCGAGGCTTGCTAAGGCGAGGCGGCGGCCGGGCCGGGCCACAGGCGGTGGCGGCGGGACCATGGAAGCGGCTGCCGCTGCTCCGCGTCCCCGGCTGTTCCCCCTTGTGCTGGCGGCGGCGGCGGCGGTGACGCTGGTCCCAGGGGCGACGGGTGAGCAGCGGGGCTGGCGGGCGGCTGCGGGGCTGGCGGGCGGCTGCGGGGCGCGCGGGCCGGGCCCGGCCTCTGGCTCACTCCTTCTCTTTCTCAAACATGGCGCGGGGCCGGGGGCGCAGGTGGCGGCGCCCGGTCCGGGCTTTTCTGACCCGGCTGTCGCCACGCGATCCGCGGGCGGGGACGGAAGGCGGGACGGGGGCGTGTGTCCCAGCGCGGGTGGACGTGCCGGGCAGCCGGCGGCCGACCCCGCTGTCGACTCCTTGGGGAAGGCGTCACCGGAGCGGTCCGAGATCTGGGGCTGCCCTTTGGGGAGGGAGTGGGCGAGGGCTGTAAGGCCGGCCGGGACTGGCCTCAGCCATAGCGCTGCGTGGCGGTGTTCCGAGAACCCCACCCACAGTGGGTTGGTGCGCGAGGCTCCCGGGGCGGAGGAGGCTTCCCGCGCAGGGTGTGAGCTTTGAGCCTCCAGGGCTTCCCCGGGGGGGCTGGAGGGGGCGATGTGTGGTTGAGACCCCTGGGTCAGCAGGGCTGACCCCGCGGAGACGCGCTGCTTCTCCAGCCAGCGGTAGCTTTGGAAGAGGAGCTGAGAAGCTTTGTGTGAGGAGCGGGAGGTACGAAGACGAGCGGAATGTTTCTTTCGTGCGTCTGGGAAGTGTTGAAGTGAATCCAGTAACCAGAAGGCTACAGATTGTTTTCGTAGTGGAAACTTGAACTTTTGTTCACTCTACGGGGTTTGGAATGTTTGAATGGGAATGGCTCTGTGAATTGATCAAATGCTTTTATTTCCTAGAAGGAACATCGCTGGTGAGGTTCCTTTTCTTGAGTGACAGTTTGAATCAGTCGTCTGTGTAGCTGGTTTTCAAGGGAGAATGTTTGCTTTTTTTTGCCAAAATATTAAATAAAAACTGAGGTACTTGGCCACATCGAGGAGTGAAAAACTTTGTTATCATCCAAACTAAAATACTAAAAACTAAGCCATAAAGCCCTAGTGTTAGCAACTAAAATATAGCGAAAGTACATTTCTGTTTCTGAAATTAAATACTAGATGTTTTCAAAAACAAAAACTCAGGCCTGAGGGTGCCAATTAGTACTAAGAGCTACTCTTTACTAAGAACATACTATGATGTAGAGGCATAAAAAGTACACCAAAGTACATTATCTGATCCTCATAACTGAATCCTCAGGGCCAGTAGCGTTTGCCCCATTTTATAAATGAAAAACTGAGGTGTGGAGAGGGTTTTTTTTTTTTTTTCTTTGCGCAATTACTAAGAGCTGGAGTTAGGATTTGCACCCAAGGTTGTGTTTCCAAAGCCTTTACACCTTGAATATTACACCTAACTGTCTGGCTTAGCCGGTTTGGCGTTTTCTGTCCTCTTGTAAGCAATTGATCTTTATTATTCACTTTTAGATTTTGCCCTCAGTTTGAAAATCAGATTGGCTTTCTGGCTCCTAATACCTGCCTGAAGTCCCCCTCATCCTGGGCCTACATTAGGGACAACAGTAGATCTTTGACTTTGGTCAAAGGAGGGAGGGCAAGATAAATGTGGGGACAGGTGGGAGAATTGACATAGTTCTGCTGCAAGCAAAAATTACGTTTTCACACCACTATTAACTCGAATAACAGTTCATTCTTCTCCCCCTAGTCTGCCACACAAAGTTTTCATGGATTCAAGTAACAGTATTGGAGTAATTGATGTACAGAACATTGCTTAGTCCAGGCTTTGGAGGAACTTACAGACTCCAGGGGCATGCGTGGGACATAGAGCTGATTCGGGGGGCTGACACACTTAACTATAGACTACCTCGACTGTTACCCCTGCCCGGGATGGTTATGTGGGTGCTCCAGTCCATCCTTTCATACATTCTGAAGAAGTTCAGTGCTTTTTCTAAGTGTATAATTTGGCTTCCTTTTTAAGAGCTCGCAGTTCCTTATTGTCTGGGTATCAGTTTTGTATTTCTCTGCCCAGTTTACGGTCTCTTCAACAGAGATTTCTCTAGGGAAATCGGTTCCCTGTCTGTAGCACACAGTCCAGTACCACTAAGTCTACATGTGTATCTCATGTGAGAATGCTGTTTGCTTCCTTTCTGCCATTTCATAACTTTTTTCTTTGCAAACGTGCCTAAGCCCAACTCTTCTTTGTATAATACCTCTTGAATGTCTGCCTCTTCTTTCCTTTGTATGCACCCCTCAGTTTAGCCCTGCCTGTGTTATGCCTCAGCTCTAGTTGCTCTCCAGTGTTTCTCTCTTCTAGGCTTTTTGTAGGCTACTGCCAAGCTAATCTTCCTTAGCCATCCCTACACAGCTTTTGCAAGATTATCCATTTGTATTCAGCACTTAGAGCAGCATTTGAGGCTTATGATGAGGGTCATCGCTGAGTATCCAGCACTTCTCACTACTGCAAACCCTCAGTTCCAGCGATGTCTGTTTTCCCACTTCTGACTTTGCAGTCTTTTCACTCCATACTTAATTTTTCCCCTTCTGGGGGTGTGAAGAGAGTCGTTCTCAGTCCCGTCCCGACTTCCTACTTCCTGTCCTCGGTTCCCCTGGACTGCATAGCACTTCAGTGTTTGTTGCCTGTTTCTGCCGTCCTGCACTTCTCGTTAAGTATACTCTTGAACGTGGTGTAGTTACCCAGAGGGCCAGGGTGATGCCTTTTATTTTCTTTATGCTCTCAGAACCGAGCACTGTGTTTTATATTCTGTTTCACTCAGGTAGATGCTTGTTGATTAAGTGAATTCCACTTGACTGAGCTGAACATTTATGTAATATACTGTTATATGTAAGTATAGTTTATGCAGTGTTAATTGATAACACGGTGTATATTCAGGACAAGTCATATGTGGTGAAAGAAGCAGGTGAATATTAGATTTGGTTATCATTACCAACTTCACCTCTAGTTATGCAGAAAGTGGGATAATACCTATTTTTCCTAATTCATGAGATCGTGAAGTTCAGATGAGAAAGTTGTGTTGGGGTCTGAGGCTACTATTTGGTATTGGTAGTAGTAGGTAGGTCTGATGTTCCTCCAGCAATTCCCATTGGTCATGTGTGTTTTGATTGGTCAGACATCCTTTCTGATTGGTTGGTACCATTGTGGCACCAGTTGTTAAATATGTTTGGCGTCACCTCCCGCCCCCCGCACACACACATACAGAAGTATCAGTATTCAAAGAGGGGAATGATTAATGTGGGCTGAAGTGATTGAAGAGGTTTCCTGGACACTTCAGGACTTAAACTGACTGTGAACGGTGGCTAGAGTCCCAGTGGGCAAAGAGGGGGACTTGATGAGTGTTAAGCTCTCTTTGCAAACTCTGTGCCCCAACTGTCCCCGGACCTACCCTGCAGCACAGAAACCAAAGCGGGTATTGACTGGCTGCCAAGTTACTCTTTAAGTTCCTTATTCTATACTGTGATTTGAATGTAGTCACCGTTATTATTTTCTTTGCAATTTTAAAACCTCTATAATATGTGATTGGAAACAAGTAAGAAAGGTATTCTAAGTGGGATAAGTGAGGGAGAATAATATGGGATGCCCATCAGGACTGGGCATTCTAAGGTGAAAATCATCAGTCACTTCAGTTTACAGATAGAAAACAGGACTGAGGGGGGTAAGGTGAATATTTCAGGGTCAGGCAGGACCAAGATAGGAGCTTTGATCTTCTGATTCCAAATCTTGTGCCTTCTGTGGCTCTTTAAAATAGGAAGGGCTTGAAGGGGAGGGGATAGGGTTAGTGCAGTTGTTGGCCGTGAAAATGGCACCAGGCCTTAGACTGGTGGAGTCAGACAGGATCTTGGTTCAGCAGCCTCGGTCCTTGAGTTCTGGCTAAGAAAGATTGTTCAGGGTCAAGATTCAAACTGTAAGCAACAGTTTATTTAGAAAGTCACAGAGCCAGAGGAAGTGAGCTGTAAGGAGTGGACTCAGGAAACCAATTAGGCGAGAGGAGGGTGGAGGTCATGCACCCAAGGGAAGAAGAGGGAGAGCTCCTGGGTCCTCTCCCTAGGGGCTTTGAAGGGTGGAGATTTCAGGGGAGGTCCTAAGGGAGGGTCTCAAGAATATGCACCTGCTTTCCAGGTGTGTCCTTTCAGGGCCCTGGTCTCCACTGATTGGTCAGCACCAGGGCATTGGTCAATGCAGCTGGTCCTGATGTCAGCCATAGCATCGCTTTGGGTTTTGCTGCTTTTGTGGGCCTGGAGCTGGAACAGAACTGAGGCCTAGATGGATTTGATATGGGTCAGAACCTCATTGTCCTGGGGACTTAATGCTTAAGGGCTGTTCTCCAGCCCCATTGTTCATTCCCCCTCTAAGGGGGTCTAACCCACTTGGCTAGCAACAGGCAAAGGAAGGAACAGTCAGGGAGGGTCCAGACTGCTTGACCAGTGATGTGAAAGATCAGGGGTCTAAACCGAATGACCAGCAATACACTAGGGAAGGAGAGATTACCCTGGGGGTGAGGTCCCTGTTTTCCCAGTTTTGCCCGTTGCCAGGCACCCTGGGCTGTCAGCCGTTCTGACTTGTTGGCCTATCATTCTTGCTCTGCTCATGTGTGTCTAACTGCTTACCACAGAGTGACTTACCTAAGTGATCGTGATTTCAAAGAACCTCAGAAAACTGACTTCTGTAGGTGGGAAGGAGGGGAAGTTATCAGGTCCTCAAGGGAAGGTCAGTATCTTTTTTATATTGCTGATGAAAGGACCTGGTATAGGGCTTATTGGTTGAGAAAATTAGGCTTATCTTACTTTGAAAGGTGGTGAAACAGTTTTGAGATGCACTGAAATGGGATGAATTGAAAGGCTGTACGGCACATGGTCAGGTTTAGAATGTTAGATGGTCTACTTCGTTATTGAAATTAAATGGAGAACTGACGTGACCAAGAGAATCAAGAGGAAGTCAAATCTTGTTCCTGTGTGGAGGGCTTTTTGTGGACGGTTCTTCTGGGCCTAGTTGAAACAGTTCTCTGAACTTGACACCGTTCTTGAACCATTGTGTTGCATCAGATATGTTCATTTCTAATGAAATGGGTTTTGCAAATGCCTTTGCCTTTTTGCTGTAAGAAAGAAGGTGTCTCTTCAAAGCACAGAGCCCCGCTGCACATGTTGACAGACCTCCTGTGTTTTGCTGTTCTGTCTCGGTCGTGGCTTACATAATGAGGTTCTCAGAACAGATGGACTGTGGTTGGGTGTCATGTGACTGGGTCACATCCTTGCCTCCTGCTTCTGGAATTGAGGGCAGATGCTGGCATCTTTCTCAGGGGTTTTCATGCTTTGACCCACAGAACAGGCTTGAGAAAACTTTGGGAATCTTCTCGGAATTTATGGTCTATCTTACCCAGCCTAATTTGAATACTCAGGGTAACATTTAACGCCTTTCTTGAGTTTTCTCAATATCAAATCCAAGCAGTCTCCATAAACATTAAGATTTGCTGCTGTTCTCAGTTCAGTCCAGTATGGTTTTGGACCAGATAATGCAGATAGGTTTCTTGTGGTTACCCCTTTTTGATATGAACCTGTGACTGATTGACGTGTAGGTGTTTGCCTTGGATAAACACTTTCTCAAACACTGGTGAGTGAAGTAAGTTTGATGGTTTTATGGGTCCAGTGTTACAGATCAGATCTGGTCTTTGGTAAAGGTGCTTTCTCATTTTGGCAATCTGAAAGCATTGCACATGATAAAGAATGATGCCTAACTTTAAAAAAATTAAGACTTCCTAGTATACCCACAGGTTGCTTTGACATTTCTCGAAGGTTCAGTGGTCCTTGCACTATTCTATCAACCTGAAAGGAATATGCAGGCTCCAGCACAATAATGCCCCTTTTTCTATTATAAGATCTTTTATCACAAAGTCATAAGCATGTAATTCTATAACATAACTGTCACACTCAAGCACACCGTATGACATTTTAGGTAAAATGCTGCCATCTCCTGCAAGACATTCATGTACCCTACCAACCACACTCAAGCAAGCCTTATTTCTGCCAGACCCTGTATTATAAGAGTGTGCCAGGCATTCTCTCTGCCTTGCCTTATTTAACTCTCAGAACCAACCCCATATGGTAGCTATACAATAATACAAAAGCTTAATAATGTTCTTACTTACTAGTACAAAAGACTCTTTTTAAGTCCATTTGTTCCTGGGTTCAGGTGACCAATGCTTAGAAGATAACTGTCGATTTTGAGGACACTGGTTCTAACCCAAGATTCTTTTCAGCTCTCTTACATTATCTAAAGATGTTAAATTTTGTCTTCCATCTTTTAATTATATTTATAAAAGGAAGACACTGCTTCAAATCAAACAGATATAAGACTAGAACGTGATTGGAGATGGGAGAGAGCCTTAGGCAAAGAACTGATCATCATTGTTCACCTTTCGCCTCCTTCCCTTTCTTTTGGATTCAGTACCTTGTCACCTTAAGTGGAGTAGTGTTTATTTTGACCCTGAACTCTTAGCTTAGATAGGGAACCTTGCTCAGTTCACTGTGATAGTCTTCCCTCCTGGATTTCAGGTCCATGCTTTGTCCCTGCTGCCCCAACCCCCTACCCCCGACACCGAAGAAGTGTATAGTCAGAATTATTATTTGTGATCTTCTGGTTGTGCTGAAATTAGCCTTTAGGTGCTGCTGCCTTCTCTGCAGTAATACGACTGACCTCTTGGGAATCTGCTCTGGTTTGTGGCCTGCATTTACACCACTGGCTTCAGATCATGGTTGTGATTTCCTAGGCCTCACCTTTATTTTCTCCTGCAGCTCCCTGATGGCTGTCTTGTTAAATGCTTTTCATGCTGCCGTTTTCCCATGGACCAAACACTAGTACAGTTGTATTTCTAGACCATCTTTATTTTTCTCTTTGGATTGATCTGTTTTTCTTCCCGTTTTGAAGGCATTCAAATTTTGTGACTTGGTTGCCAGTAATTTAATAAAATCTTTTGTTTATGGGAGTAGATATAGGAGCGCCCACCTATTTGTCTGGAATTAGATTCTAATCAGTGTATCTCTCTGGGACCCCCTTTTCAAAGGAGGATGACACCTTACTTAAATATGACAGTCGTAGAGGTAGTGTATTGCAGTGTTTATAAAGTACCGAGCACATGGCCTGATACCAGTAGATACTCATTAAGTGGGAATTACATATTTTAAATACCTGAGGGCATGTTTTTTGGAAGAGGAAATTCATCGTATATGATGAACTACGATTAATTGGTAGGCTGACAGGCAGATTTCACCCAGTATTAAGGAGAGACTTTCTACCGATGGGAACGGTCATAAAGTGGAGCGTTGTAAGGCCCGGCCCCCGGCACTGAAAGTGCTCAGGCAGGGACTGGGACTGGATTGCCGTCTGTCTGGGAAGTTGTAGAAGGAGCTCCTTGGGAGTTGGCTCACTCCACGCTCTGTCTGCTCTAGACCTCTGTACTGCTGGGTGTAACCCAGGCTTCCTTGCTCACTGTTTGTAGCTGGTACTCAGGCTTCCAGCCCCTTCATTTAAGGCTTTGAGATGGTCACTATGTGGTAATTTCCTTATTGTGTGGGGGAATGTTCATTGACCGGCTTATGTGCTCTGGCCATGTTTTCAAAACAGGGTTTAGGAAACCTGAAATAAAAACATTAAGGACAAAACTAATGGTCGGAAAGATAAGAACCAGTAAGTAAAAGGGGAAACGAAAGAGGACAATTATCTATGACTTTTAGCAGAAGAAAGCTTCAGTAGTTGGGCACAATAGTTAGCTCAGGTTTTCCAACAGTGAGGGTACTAAGGGAACCCAATGGTCTGCATAGATCTTGTTGCCTATTACAGGGAATTCATGAGGAGGCTTCCATTTCCTTACTGATGTGGAGCCCCAAACAGGAAGATTGCGACACGGGGAGAGTCTCCAAGTGGTAAGGGTGCCTGGACCGGGCAGCCCTGATTGCTTGTTTTCTCAGGCCTCCTCTTGAACACGTATTGAGGGTTCAGTTCAGTACTGCTGCTACCATTTTTCTTCTGCACTCTGAGGCTCTGATCCAAGTATGAACACGCTAGTCTTAACCTAGTGCCAAGGGAACAGCTGATGTAAGGCTGGAACATTTAAATCAAGCTTTGCTAAAAGCTAGAGGATAATGAATAGCGAGAAACATGAAACTGTTCACCCTGGCTTACAAAGACGTTTTCCTCATGTCCTTATCTTTTGGCCTGTCTACACTTGGCAGTCTTCATCTGGGTACTGTAACGGAAGGTGAGCAGCACCTTTCAGCAAATAGGCACCAGACAGCAAGGTCCAGAGAGTGTCTCTGCTTGGGTTTCCTGTTTGAAAAGCTGCCTCCTGTGTGGGTAATGGATGTTGGGAATGATGACTTTGTTTACTCAGAAAGAGTGCCCCTGCCATATGTAGCTTGCATAGTAACCCCAATATTTATATAAAAGATACCCACATATGTTACCATGGAGGGCATTCTTTGGTTAGAGGCGGGCTGATTTCATTGGGAAAATCAGGTTTCTCCCGGCGCTTGAGCGGAATCCATTGTAGAAGTCTTTGTGTAAGGAGCATTGGAAAATAAAGTGAAGAATTTGGGGTTATCACTCTCTGTGACTTGCGTGGATTCATTTTCCTTTCTTATTCTGCAGTTACTGAGTTACTTTACATGTTCCCATGTTTCTTTGTCCGAGCCAACAGGGCCGAACCTCCTTATTTTTGTTCATTTGCTTGAGGATAACCATTCCATCTAGAGTTCCTAGGTGTGAACCTCACTGATTACATAATAGTGTCCTATTTATAGTTCTAGGACACCTTGTGCAGGCATCCTGTTACATTTCTACAATATAAGATCTTTAAATATGCATCGAACTACAAATAGCTCCCATGGAAAAAAAGCAAAAACAAAGCAACGGCTTTATCTACTAGAAGTGAAGACTAATATGCATATTCAGGAGCACTGAACTTAGAGGAGTTAGTTATATTTTAAGAGGAATATAGAGACAGAAAAGCAGTAACTGTTCCTTTTTATCTGTACAAAAACACACAATGTATGTGTGGAGTTTTTTTTTTTTTTTACTTGATGTATTCATTTCCAAATTGAACCATAATGTGCTCTAATTGAGTCTTTTTGTTTAGCACATGGCTGTTGATTTGAGTACTTTCTCCAGTTGAAAAACTGACATTTTAATTTTGTTATTCAGTCTGCAACAGATTTAAATAAAAGCACCAAGATTGTGTATTGTAGAGTTCCTTCAACAATAATTATATGTAATTATTTTACCAAAATAAACAAGTTAAAGTAGTTGTAGCTATTTTATCTCATTCCACATTTGGAAAAAATTACAAACCAGGGGCTAGAGTTTGTTCATGTTTCTCAATGAGGAAAGATAATTTATTTCTTTTTTTAAAAAAGATTTTATTTATTCTTAGAGAGAGGGGAAGGGAAGGAGAAAGAGAGGCAGAAAAACATCAATGTGTGGTTGCCTCTCATGCGCCCCCTACTGGGGGCCTGGCCCACAACCCAGGCATGTGCCCTGACTGGGATTCGAACCAGCGACCCTTTGGTTGGTAGGCCGGCCCTCAGTTCACTGAGCCACACCAGCCAGGACAGGGAAAGATAATTTCTGATTGCTCACTCCATCTGGTTTCAGCAAAGCGATGTAAAAGTTGATGCTAGTGAAGAGCACTAAACATGTAGAGAGGAAGTGCAACCCGAGAGTAGCGACATGCTACTTAAAGCAGTTGATATTTTCGTGAATGTGGTGTCTCAGAAATTTTAAGGGACCTGTGGCAATTCAGTGAGATGTGCACATGAAACTTGTGGCATTCTTTGGCCCATAGAAGACACCAAGTAAATGATAGTTGTTAAGAAAAATAGTTTTTCATAGGATTACAGAATTGTTAGACTGGAAAGAACCATAACTAAGGGAATCAGATTATTATTTCATCTGATTTTCTTTTACGGGTGAGGAAGTTGTGTGGTATTTCAGGATAATCGGGATAATTCAGCTAATGACTGAGCAGGAATCTGGCCTCCTCTTCACTTTAGAGCTTCATTTAGCATCCCTTTTCTGACTCAAGCCTCTTTTAGGTAGAATGATTTTTTTAAAAAATCATCTAAATTTATGGGAGAATCTGTCAGATCAGACCCCTAACAGATAGATGCATAGGTGGATAAATAACAATAATGCTAATGTAGCAAAGTAGTAATAATTATAGAATTTAGGTGGTAGGTAGGTATATAAGTGTTCCCAGTTCTGTCAGTTTTCTGAATGTTTGAAATGTTCATAATAAAATATTGGAGGGGAGGAACTGAAAAATCTGTTTACCCAGATGTGTTTGTTACCGATCTAAACACATACAAACCAGCAGTACTTGCTACAGCCAAAGGAAGTAAAAGGACCCGGGAGCCCGGAGCCTCTGGGAGTGCACATTCTAGGGCCTTTCCTAGACATTCTCCAGGGATTGAGAACCACAGGTCTGCTTTGATTTTTTCTTTTCTTTCTTTTCCCTACCCTATAAAAAAAAATTACAAATGATAATTGTGCCTTGCAGATTTGAAATTCCCGAACCCACCAACAGATAAACCAGTTCGCACAATTAGCACTGTAGATCACGTTCTTATGAACAAATGCTCTGTTTCTTTTCTTCCTGTTATTTTGCTTTCTATTTTCCCATGGTAAATTTTACTTTAGTTCTTTTCCTTATTTTTAATGCATTTCTAAACTTGAGCCTTTCTGTTCTCATATAGTCTTTCTCCCTAAGATCACAGTTATTCTTTCATCTAATCCCACCCCCTTTTTTGTTTTAAAGAAAATGGCCATGTAAATATTCTTTCTTTTTTTAAATTACTTTATTGTTGTTCAATTACAGTTTGCATTTTCCTCCCACCACTCCCCCCCCACCCCAGCCAATCCCACCCCCCTCCCCCACTCCCACCCTCCCCCTTGGTTATGTCCATGTGTCCTTTATAGTGTTTCCTGGAAACCCTTCCCCGCACTGTTCCCTCCCCCTTCCCCTCTGGCCATTGTTAGATTGTTCTTAATTTCAATGTGTCTTGTTGATTTTGTTTGCTGTTTTCTTTTGTTGATTATGTTCCAGTTAAAGGTGAGATCATGTGGTATCTCTCCCTCACCACCTGGCTTATTTCACTCAGCATAATGCTCTCTAGTTCCATCCATGCTGTTGTGGCAAAGGGTAGGATCTCCTTCTTTCTCTCTGCTGCGTAGAATTCCATTGTGTAAATGTACCACAGTTTTTTGATCCACTCATTGACTGATGGGCACCTAGGTTGCTTCCAGGACTTAGCTATTGTAAACTGTGCTGCTATGAACATTGGGGGACACAGTGAAGGCAGTCCTGAGAGGGAAGTTCATAGCGATACAGGCCTACCTAAAAAAGATAGAAACATTTCAAATAAACAACCTAACCCAACGCCTACAAGAGTTCGAGGAACAACAACAAAGACAGCCCAGGGCAAGTAGAAGGCAGGAAATAACCAAGATCAGAGCAGAATTAAATGACATAGAGACTAAAAGCACAATTCTAAGGATCAATAAATCCAGGAGCTGGTTCTTTGAAAAGATAAATAAAATCGACAAGCCTTTAAGCAGGCTCATCAAGAAAAAAAGAGAGAAGACCCAAATAAACACAAACAGAAATGAAAGAGGAGAGATTACAACTGATACCCCAGAAATACAAAGGACTGTAAGAAATAACTATGAAGAACTATGTGCCAAGAAATTTGAAAACCTAGGTGAAATGGAGAAATTTCTAAATATTCTTTTAGCTAGGGCTTCTCCACTCTTTTTATTTAAGTTTTGTCAGATCCAGCCTTCCCTTTCTTTATGGTGGGAAAAGGAGAAAGAGGGAGGAGCTTAATAAACTGGCTTTTAGGACTCAAGCAGGCACGCAGGGGCTACTCTTTAAGGACGACCAGACGGAGCAGTGGCTGTGCGCTGCCAGCAGATGGTGCGCCCTAAGGAAGTAGCTGCTCTGAGGGATGGGGTGTTTGCATCTAATTTGGTGCAGACATCCTGGAACTGGGAAAAAGTCTCGTGGAGCAAATGGGTATAATCACCTATGAATCATGGTAAAGCACAGCTAGGACCTGGTAATTATTGACTGTATATAGATGTCAGAATTCCATTCTGTACATACATACGCTGCATAATTCTATGCTATATTTTCAGTTTTCTGAAGGGTAAGTAACACCAAGCCCTGGCATACCTTAATCTTTTAATAACACCCCTTCCCCCAACTAGAGGCCTTCAGTGACCAGAATGCCAGCATCAATGCTACAAGCAATTTGAAACCCACATCCCTAATGCTGTGTCTGGATATCTAGATGGTGAGGTCTGAAAACTTCATTAGGTTGGTTACAGTGCCTCCCAAGCTCCAGTGTTTATATGCACAGGAGTCTGAAAAGGGTAAAGTTCCTTCTAAAGGAGTTCAGATAAGACTAGATGCCTGCATACTTATGCCCCGAGGGAGACCACAAGGTTCAATGGTTAGTCACTTTATAAGACATAAAGATATTATGAAAATGTACATATTATAAAATATTATAAAAGCCCTGTGTTTTGGCTGGGCTTTAATATCCTTGCTGGGTATTAAATCCTCCCTGTATTCCTCTGTGCGACTGCCACTAGGGCTGAACTGCCTGCTTTGCCTTTCGTTTGCAAAGGAAAATGAACACTTCAGACTGGGGAAGGCAAGAAAATGAAAGCTGTGTGACTCTTGTGTGTGCTTCACCACGTCTCTGAGGTTTCTGGCAATATCATCCCGCTTTTGGCTAAATTCGGTAGTTTTTTTGTACACCTGTTGTCCAGTGTAATTATTAAGGACACGCAAAGAGTTTTGGTTTGGATGACAAATTATGTTGTTACCCTGTTTATAGTTCACTCTCTCCTCACTCAGCACTGGACAGGACCTCTCACTTCAGTAGTCATTTTTTCTTTGTTTTACAAAGGGGTGGGAACGACATAAAGCTAACACCGAGACTCAGTTAAGGTAGAAAGTGCAAAAAAAGAGCAGGAAATGCCATTGCTTCTGTAGAGCAGGAAGTACCAGTGTTGAGTAATGCTTTGAAACTTTCTCTGTGACGGCCCCAACATATCTAGTTAGATTTATTCTTAAGATCTGATTTTTTTATGCTTTTGTAAATGATACATTGTTGTTTTCTATTTACTGCTGGTTCAAGAAAAGCTGATGAAGTTTTGGTATAATGACTTTTTCATTTTATCATGAATAGATGTGGAGTTTTGTCAGTTCTTTTTCTTTTTTTTTTTTGCTTACATCAAGATGATTATATGATCTATTTATATTTTCCTAAACTGTCTAACTCTCTGGTTGCGGAGTCCGTGTACGGTATCTTTGTGTATCATCTTCCCGGCATGAACTTCTTAAGCCTTCCTTAAGCGTCAGTTCGGGGTTAATCTTTGAGAGAAGTCTCCCTTTTCCGTGCTGTCTCTGCACTTTGTCTGCATCTCCCTTTAACACAGCATGTGTGTTCTCCGCACTGCAGTGTGAACTCCTGGAGGGCAGGGCTTTCCACCTCCTCAACTCCGTCCTCCTGAAGGTGTATTCTTTCTCTCTCCATAGGGTGCACACACTGTTCGTTTCTGGTAAAAGGTGCTCAGGCCTTGCTCTCTGCTTCTGAAAGCACTAACCGCACAGCGCTGCCAGCTGGTTTCTCCAACTGTGACTCCGGTGTTTCTTTTGCAGTGTGCCGGCCCAAGTGTAACTCTCCTTCGCCCTGAATTCAAAGGCAGCTGGTGGGTGGTTACTACTTCCTTTTCTTACCACAGCTTCTATTTCGTCCCCCCAGCCAGAATGAGGTGCCGCTTTCATTTAGGTTCATCAGGAGACCTCAGTATCTGTGCAGCCAAGTCACACTTGAATAGCCACTTTTGCTCCCCCAAAGGGGTAGGGCGAGGCCTTTGTCTTGTCTTACTTGGGGGAGATCACCGGAGATTATCTAGTAGTCCTTTTTTTCGTTCTGTGCTTTAGAATAAGTCTGGATCATGCTGATGTAGCTCTTAGAGCGCTTCTGTCTCCTCATCTATAAAATAAGGGGTTAGGATCAGGTAATTATCAGGTTCCTTCCAGCATGAACATTTTATGGTTAATGAGTTGTGATTCGTTAGTAGTTAGGGGTATCCCATATATATGTACACACTAGATGTGTGCCTGCCAACACTTTATTCATTTGGGCTGGAACTGAAAATCTACGTTCCCGTAGGTACCTGCCATGCCTCCACAGGGAGGTCCCTGAGCTAACCCTGTCCAGTCATACGGCCAAAACAGTCCGATGGGTATCTGTGAATGGAGAAGGAGAACAGCTGCCACAAATGGTCCCTGCCTCACTCGCACACCCTGTCATATTCCATGTCCCCGTTGCCTCCTGGAGCTGTGCAAAGGTTGACTCTGCCTCTCTGTCCAGCGCCTGAACGAGGACTGGCATGTAGTAGGGGGTAAATAAAGGTTTGTTAAAGGAGGACACAAATGAATTTTGACTGTTCTGCTATGTGCCAGGCACTATGCTAAGTGTTCTGTTTATATTATTTAACCCTCAAACCTTCTGAGATTGCTACTGTTACAAATGTAGGACACAGGCTCAAAAAAGTTAAGCAATTTCCTCAGGATTACTTAGAAGCCAACTGACAGATAGTATTGGAACGTAAGTCTTTTTGCCTGTGAATTCCATGAGATCACCATACTCTTGTAACATCTATTGGTCAACGTAAAATCTACTAAGAAACTGTGTCAAAATGTGTTTAGGTTGGGGAAAAATAAGAAATGCAATTAATGTTTTAGCGCTCACCATCAGAAGTAAAGTTTCTCCATTTATTCTCAGAGGCTGGGTTAAGTCAGTACACACATAGGGTCTGCACAGCAGCGTACACCCCTCTATGCAGAGTGGGACAGAAACAGGACCATTCGCGAGGGACAGAATTGCCATCACATTACACAGCCTTCGTGGCATGACCGTTTTCCTGTTCTTAAACGGCCGTCTCAAGTATCACTTTCATGGCTCTAGTATTGCATTTATGATGGTTTTAATTTGGTCATTGCCCTATTGTCGTTCATGTAGGTTGTTTTTCAACATGCAATACTGTGTTGAATAACTGTGTGCATCTGTCTTTGATCTCATCTTCTGTTGTTTCCTTAGACAAAATTCTGGTCAGTAGAATTAATGGATTGAAAGATACAGGCTTTTTCTAAAGGCTCTCACTATATCTTGGTAAATTATTTTCCAGAAAGAACATTAAAGTTTTAAAATCAGCATGAAGTGGCTGTACTCCACGGGGTAAAAATCCCGAGTTGGAGTTTTGAAGACAGTGTAGGGAAAAGGGAACGAGCATAAAAAGTCACTTAAAAATTCTTTTGTAACTTTGAATAGATATAATGCACTTATATTTTTCAAAATTCAAAAAGTACAGATAAATGTATAGTGAAAAGTCTCCCACCCCTATCCTCTGGGTACACAGTTCCCTTCCTTGGAGGTCACTGTTACCTTTTTTAAAAAAAAATATTCTTCCAGGAGATACTTTGTAGTATGTACAAGCGAATATGTGTATGCATTTTCCTTCCTTCTTTCCTTCCTCTTCTTACCTTCCCTTGCCTTCCTCCCTCCCTTTCTTAGCACAAATGTTCCTCTGTCAAATACACTATTCTGCACTGTGCACTTTGATTTAAGACATCTCATAAGTCTACATTAGTACATAGAAAATATCATTTTTTTGGTAGCTGGATGGTCTTGCATTTTATAATGGTACATCATGTTATTTTATCAGTTCTATTGATAGGTTAGATGCATAGGAAAGATTAGGAACAATCTAGCATAAACCATTAGGAAATTAATAAGCATGTATGTAAGCCGCCTTATCCACAACAAGTGTGTCTATAGGATACATTCCTTTTGGGTCAGAGGGTATATTCATTTGTAATTTTGAAAGTGTCGGGCTGCCCCCTATATGGAGAGAGCTAGGTTATTCTGGACAGTGGGATATTTTACATCAAATGGGCTTGAGGGATACCTAAGCTTGAATGTGGAAAGTTGGAAGGACTTTAAAAATGAAGGTAGGAAAGGATAAAAGAAAAAAATATGCTTGCATTTTATTGGGGACCCCAGTGATAGCAACCCCTCATGTGCTAAAGAGATATTTCTTGGCTGTTTCTTTAAGAAACACATTACTGGATCTCCTGTGTGCCAGGGCTGGGGCCTAGGGGTACAGAAATGCATAAAGCGATAACCCAGTCTCTGACCTGAAGGTTACAGTTTTAATGGAGGAAATAGATGAATAATTAGAAAATGAGGTGCTTTGCTGTAATTGTACCTTGAGGATATTAAGTTGAATTTGTCAAAAAATGAAAACAGGGATGGTTTAATATTTGAAGTAACTTATAGAATAATAGAATCCTCCTGTTGAAAGGATTGTAGAGTTTCAGACCAACCTTCCGTCTGGTGCAGGGGACCCTGCCGACTTCCTACACTCTGTTGGTCATTAGGCCTCTGCTTCAGTATCTCTGATGACAGAGAAGCCATGGCCTCCTGAGGCAATCAGTCCGACTGCGGGGAGCAGCAGTAGTTAGGAGATGATTTTTTATGAAGCAGAACTTACCACATCCTGACCTCATGATTTGATTTAACATAGGGTTAAGATAATTGACTCAGGGACCCATGGCTAAGGGACCTCTCAGATCAAACTTTGTCGAGTTAATTCCTTGAATCTCTGACTCATATTTATATGGCAGATTGATAGTCAAGTAACACTTACTGATTACTTATTATAATGGACATTTGTGGGATTTTGTGCCCAGTTCTCCCTCTGTCTCCCCCATCACCATGGCTACAATTAACAGTAAATGCTGTCGACTTTTTAAAAAATCTGTTGTTAAACAGATTCCCCAAATCTGCTAAGTAAATCTTTATCTTGTACTTGTGCATTTTATTAGATACTGAACCAAAATGAAGGCCTTTGTATGAATTGCCCCTATTAAATCCCACCTTGCCACTGAGGCAGCCTGTTCTTAGTGTGCTTTGCTCTGAAGACAGTTAACTTTGTATCTGCTTATTCCATAGAGCAGTGGTGTCCAACCCACGGCCTATGGGCTACATGTAGCCCAGGATGGCTATGAATGCAGCCCAACAAAATCGTAAATTTATTTAAAACATTATGAATTTTTTTGTGATTTTGTGTCACAATGTATTTAATGTGTAGCCCAGGACAATTCTTCTCTCTCCAATGTGGCCAGAGATGCCAGAAGGTTGGACACCCCTGCTGTAGAGCTTAGTAGACTATTAAATGGAGGTATTGTGGAAAAACAAGTGGTTGAGACTTTAGGAGTGTCCCCCATTCTTCCAAGATGAAGGTGTGTGTTGAATTATAAATGATGCCTCTTTAAGTGTTCTAAAGGTAGCAGAAGTAAATGAAATCTATCTGGAGAAATGTCTGGATAAATCAGGTTTTTGTTTGAAGCTCTAAATTTGGGAGTGAAATGTTATCTAGACTACTGGAGAATTTACTTTCACACCGTATGGTGCATAGTATTTTGACAAGCTCCCTGTGGCCTTGTTGCCACAGGGTCACCCAAGGGGTGGAGTTGAGAATACCCAGGGAGTCCTTTGAGGAACAAAACCCAAGGAAGTAGGCTGGAGGCAGCTGGTGGTCAGGGTTTTAGCCTTGTTTACAAAGGTATATTTTTTAAAAAGGGAACCTAACCTATATGGTGTATGTACATTTCCCAGAGGTGGAAGAGGGAGAAGAGAGGAGAGGACAGGCCTCCTTGAGATGGGGCATGGGGCCGGGTGTAGAGAGAAGAGAGAAGTAACAGTGTATTGATGTGTGACCTCCAGACACAGGAGGTGGCGGTGGATATTTCCTTTGTAGTTAGGGCCAAGAGCCGGAATCTGAACTTGGAGTTTATTATTTGTTGCTCTGATTCTATAATACAGTGAAGATAATAACCCCCAAGTCTCCTTTTACTGTTGTCACTTCCTTTAATAGCCAGATGTTTGGTTTCTGGTCATCCTTAACATCGCACCAGCATCTTCAGACTGTGAGAATTCTGTGATTTATTCTGTAATCTTTGCAAAGTTTTACTGCTAGTAATTTTATTTCCTAGCATGAGATTGATGATTCTGTGAACACAGTAGCTTTTCATTGCGGTGCTGAATCATAATGAAATCTCGCGAAGACATTCTAATACAGATCAAGTTTAAGTTAAATGTTAGTTTCAGGAGAGGCACCAGAGCAAATTAATTAAAGTGATGAGAAAACGAAGAACAACTTTCTTGAGCAGAGTCTGCACATACGTAGGTTGTAACAACTGCATCGTGTCTCTCTCACCTGTCTGGCTAAGTCTGCGTTGTGTGCTGCTTGCAGTGGTCTGCTCTTATTGAGAGACTTACGAAAAGCCCTTAGCACTGACTTTCTCAGATTGCCATGACATGATTGAAGGGAGAAGTACAGAGTGCACCATGATGTTCCTTAAATTGTATGGGCATCAGACTAGATAGAAAAGCTTCATGTTGGGGTTCATTTACAACTGTAAACCAAGTCTGTAAGCTCAATACAAAGACAACTGCAAAACCAACAAAATTCAGATTAATATAATTAGTCAACATCGCAGATGAGGGTTAGGTTTCACAGTAGAACAAAATAGCCTTAGAGGCTTCTGGTCAGGATGGCGACGTAGGCAGACATGGCTCGCCTCTTCACCCAGCCACATCAAAATTACAACTAAAATATAGAACAACTGTCACTGGAACGTCAGAAACTGAGTTGAATGGAAGTCTGACAACTACGGAATTGAAGAAACCACATCTAGCCAGACTGGTAGGAGGGACTGGACATGGAATGGGCTGCCCCCACACGCATGTAGGTAAAAATTCGGGAGGGATATCTCAGAAGTGAGGAGTCCCAGACCCACACCAGGACCTCAGCCCGGGGTTCCAGTGCCAGGCATAAGAATCCCCACAACTTCTGGCTGCGAAGACCAGTGGAGACTGAATTGGTGAAGGAGGCTGCTGGAGACCTAAGCACTTCCTCTTGGGGAACCCACACAAAGACTCACCTACTCAGACTCACTCCCTCTGAGCTCCAGCACTGGGGTGGCAGCATGAAGGGCACCAGTGGTGCACAGGGAGAAACTGAAGTGTCTGGCATCGAGGCGAGCAGAGGCCATTGTCCCTTTGCTGAGCTCTTTCCCCAAAGATCCTGTAGACTGGTGCTATAGCTGAGACTGCCATCAACCTGGCCAACACTGTGTGACCCACCTTGGAGATCCACAGAGGCCCTACCCCACACAACTTACAGGCCCACCCAAACTGCTTTTCCATAAGAATGGCTGATCTTGGCTCCTAAATCCTATCAAACAAGCATCCACAGGCTTCGGTGAGCCCTAGCGGTAGCCAGATTAGAGTCACAGCTTGGCGTCACCTGGGAATCTCCAAACCCAGCACGAGTAGCAGCCATCTCAGACTGCTTTACAGCTCAGATAGGGTGCCCCGGGCAAAACAGAGGTGGGGGCTGATCTTGGCCTGCACCACCCAGGAAACCTCAGGGCCACCACACCCAGTAGACAGCTACAGACCATGCTGGAGCACCACCACCCTGCCCCTGCACAGGTGATCCTTCATGGAGGGTGGAGGTTGGTGGTCAGTGGTCATAGCCAGTCATTGCAGCTGACTGGCCTGGGTAAATCCCTCCCATTGATCTGCCAACAGAAACCAAGGCTCAACTACAAGAAGAGAGTGTATTCAGCCCACACAAAGGGCACACCTTGAGTACCCAGCTTGGGTAATATGGGAGGCTGTGCCATTGGACCCTACAGGACACCTACTACCTTAAGCCACACTACCAAGACACAGAGTCAAAGCAGCTTTACCTAATACATAGAAACAAACACAGGGAGGCTGCCAAAATGAAGAGATAAAGAAACATGGCCCAAAGGAAGGAACAGATCAAAACTCCAGAAAAAGACCTAAATGAAATGGAGGTAAGCAATCTGTCAGATGCAGAATTCAAAACACTGGTTACAACCATGCCCAAGGAACTTAGTGAGGACCTCAGCAGCATAAAATAGACCCAGTCAGAAATGAAGGATACACTAATTGAAATAAAGAACAATTTACAGAAAAACAACAGTAGAGTAGATAAAGCTGAGGATCAAATCAGTGATTTGGAACATAAGGAAGCAAAAAAACCCACCATGCAGAACAACAAGAAGAAAAAAGAATACAAAAAAAGATGATGATAGTATAAGCTGCTTCTGGGACAACTTTAAGACGTCCAACGTTCACCTCATAGGGGTGCCAGAAGGAGAAGAGAAAGAGCAAGAAATTGGAAATCTATCTGAAAAAATAATGAAAGAAAACTTCCCTAATTTGATGAAGGAAATACACAGGCAAGTTTGGAGGTGCAGAGAGTCCCAGTTATGATGGATACAAAGAGGCCCACTCCAAGACACATCATTATTAAGAGGCCAAGGGTTAAAGATAAAGAGAGACTCTTAAAAACAAGAGAAAAGAAGTTAGTTACTGGAAGGTTGCCAGGTAGGAGGGCGAGGGGGGAATGGGTGAAGTGGCGAGGAGATTAAGAGGTACAAATAGGTAGTCAAAAGAGTAGTCATGGGGATGTAAAATACAGAACAGGAAATGGAGTAGCCCAAGAACTTAAACACATGATCTATGGACATGAACATGGTAGGGGGATTGCCTGAGGGAGTGGGGAGTGCTGGGGTGGGGGGGCAAGAATTAGGACAACTGTAATAGCATAATCAATAAAATATAATTTTAAAAAATAGCCTTAGGTCTGATTCTATTTGAAATCTGCTGCTTTATTTTAGCTTAAGTGACACGAAAAGCTGCAAGTGCCCAGTCTCATAAGCTGTGTTGTGCAAGGCGGTGTCTGACTTCAAGGCTGTTTGGAAGTTCAGTATAATCAGACCCCGTACCTAAGCAAACACTTGCCAACAGGCATTCCTCAAATGCCAGTTTTAATGAGCTGTCTGCTGTCTTGAAGATGAGGTTAACATTATGACATTAGTGAAATCTTTATTAAGTGCTTCTCTAAACCAATTAATGCTGGAGTGAGAATGGAAAATGTCATTTCATACTTACAACCACATTTACTGCTAATGAACTTTTGCAAATTGTGCTGCAAAGGTAGGACTCATGTAATGTTTGTAGCATATACATGGTATTGGCTGTTAGCTGTTGCCTTTTGAGTATACCATGCCTGTGTCGCCATATGCTCTGATTTTCACTCTTTCAATTGCAATTACCATTAACCCTTTGCTCATACAGTGTGCTGTGAGGGTATTTGGCCTGAAGGAGATTTTTGTACAACTGAAGCAGCAGCAGAGAAAGCCTACTGGCAGTGCTTGTTTGGATGGGAGTTACTCATGATCCAGAATATTTATCTTATCTTCCAAATTGTTAAAAAAAATGTGTCCACAATTCTTAGACTCCCGTGTTTGCCTTGACCTAGTTTTGACCTCCTGTTTGTGAAACATTGCTTGAGCAAATGTTTTTTTGATCACTATCTAGGAATCCAGGGTTCAAAGATGAGAAAACAAACAAAAAATCTGGACATTCTTAATGTAATGAGAGACGCTTTAACAACAAACCAGGAGTAGCTTGATTTGTGCTATCCTAAAGGCATGCTAAGAGGGCCGTGGGAACTTACTGAAAGGAGCTGCCCAGATATGTTAAGGGTAGGAGAGGGGGTTAGAGCACATCATGGGAAAGATCTTGTTGGAACAGGGTCTTCAAGGATGAGAGGGTGGGTGTAAACTAGGCAGAGAGATGGTATGTGTTAAGACCAAGGTCATGAAAGGCATGATTATCATAATGACGAGACCTGTGTGGCCCTAGACAGCATTTGTAATGTGAGTGGTAAGTTGGAACCCAAAAGTAAAATTTTTAATTGTTAGACCAAACGTTTAAGTATTACTTCATGTACTCTAAGGGAGCCAGCTGTGAAGATCTTAGGACTCGGAGAGTATTCATGGCAGAATTTCTATGTATAGCAATTACAGCATTATATTGTAATGTTCTCTTTCACTAGTCTTTGGGGCGCTTCAAGGGCCATGACCATGAGTTACTGATCTTTGTCTACTACGCTTTTGGCAGGGTAACTGATACAAAAGCTAATGCTTAGAAAACCTTGGTTGAATGACTAACTTATGAGTAAAGAGGATTCACGAGAGAATGATGACAGTCTCTTATGGTGGTGGTTTTAATCTTCCGTGGATGCCAGACCCCTTTGTTGTTCTGTTGAAAGCTACAAACCTCCATGAGAACGCCAACACAGCCCTGACCTGTGCAGCCCAGGTGGTTGGGTGCTGTCTCCACAGAATGAGGGGGAGGGGCCACTGGTTCTGTTCCCAGTCAGGGTAGTGCCTAGGATGGGGTTTGGTCCCCCGTAGGGGGTGTGCTAGAAGCAGCCGATCAGTGTTTCCCTCTCACATCAACGCTCTTTCCTCTCTTTCTCCCTCCCTTTTCCTCTCTAAAAATAAATAAATAAAATCTTTAAAGAAAAGAAAATGCAGGTACACACATTTGGCCTACAGTTTTACGGAATTTATGTCCCTCTGAAGCCAGTCCATAGATTCCTGGTTTAGAACCGCTCCTTAGGAAATTGTACTCAAGGAACCTATAATCACCACCAAACCTCACCATGAGTAACTACTGTTTATTAAACAGTCTTTCAATTATTATACTTTTATTGGGTTCTCTTCATTTTGGGGAAGAGGTAATTCAAATAGCTGAACTGCCTATGAAGAAAGAACAAAGTTTTTAATAATGATTAAGGTACAACTTTTCTGATCTGTAAAGATAATAGACAAGTGTGCTAAGTAAGCCAGCAGCCACGGGGCAGCTCCTGAGGAGATCCTGACATTCCTAAATTTGGATTTAGCAAGTGAGTTGGGCTGTCCAGAAGAGCACCCTCAGGCTTGATGATTTGCTAGAAGGACTCATGGGATTAAGAAAAGCTGTTATACTAATGGCTGTGTTTATTATAGTGGAAAGGTTCGTATTAAAATCAAAGGAAAAGGTACACGGGGGAAAGTCCGGGAGAAACTGCAGCTCCCCGTGTCCTCTCCCAGTGCAGGAGCACAGGCACACTCCGTAGCTCAGCAGCAGTGACGGCGCTCGCCAGCAGAGGGAGCTCACCCTGGCCTTAGTCTCCAGGGTTGGTGTTGGGGCCCAGTCAGACAGGCCTGCAGCGTTCTTAAGAGAGAATGTTTCGAGGTTCAGAGCTCAGTTCCTAGGAACTGGCCAAGGGCCAGCCCTGCATGAAGACTCGCCTTTCTCAGGGATGTACAGGGTTTGAGCAACTCAGGCCTGTTGAGTTAACCCCTTCCTACACAGCAAATTAGCTTTCTTCTGGCCTGCCTGTCTGCCTAGCCACTCTTTCTAGATACAGTAGACTTCCTTGGTCTCATCACAGATGGCCATTCCACATCTCTGGCCTCTTCCTTTTTTCTTGCCAACAAGTTATTGGAAAGTTTGATTGGTCTTAAGAACTGTGCTTCACAGTTTCAGGAGATTATAGTGAAATATAAGTGCCTATTCTGTTGTTCATTCAGTGAGTATTTTTTAATGCTGCTGTATCCCAGATTTAATGCTAAGTGTGGATTTACAGAAATGATTAGTAGGGTCCCTGCCCTCAAGGAGCCTAGAGTTTCATAGGGGAGAGAAAAACCAAAGTAGCAATTCTGGTGAGCATCGTGTGCTTTGGGGAGCAGTTAACCATTGGAGAGGGTGGTGGAAGGCATGTTGGTGTGTGTACGGAAAGATGATGACCAGGAGATACAGGGGGCGTGGAGCTGGCGTTTCCCCAGTCATTTCTGTAGCCAGGTGCCTGTGTTGTCAGAGCGCATATGCACTGTTATTTGCACGGTCTCCTTGGCTTACAGAAAGGGTACCCTGACCCTGGCTAGAAGATACAAGTCTTTCTCAGGGTTTGTACAAGAAAAAAGAGTGGCTTAACCCTTTCGGTACGGGTGCTGGATATATCCGGCGCCCATCTGATGACCTGTGTGGACGAGCACCGGATATATCCGGCATCCATCTGTATATAATTTTTATAAATTTTACTTATATAATTGATAGAATTTTATATAACTTTCTCTTAATATTAAAGTTACAAACAACACTTGGAAAAACGCATTGTTTTATTAAGCATAGATCTATATAAGGTTAGGGAAGTCTTCACACAAAGGAGGACTGACCATGTGCTATGCGCGCGTTTTCGGCGCGGCACCTCGTTCAGCGGGAGTGTCGGGGCGGAAAGAGCGCTCGGACCGAAAGGGTTAATACAACCTGTTTCCATTACTCTGTTACCATAAATCTACCCAAATGCCATTTCCAATCTTTAGTGGAAGGCTGTAGTGTTTTCACACAGAGCTTCCCAGTGGGGAGTATATAAATGAATAGTTTTAGGCCAATAAGAATGAGCATAACCAGTAAAAATTGAAATGGACTTTGTTTCAAACGGGAGGGCAAATCCTTGCCTTTACCTTGATGAAATTGCATGTAACAATCTCTCTGTACTTGGAAGCAAAAAAAGTTTTAGGAAAAACCTGGGTTGAAATGTCATCATATTAGGCTCTGACATACGTGTGCTTCTCAGCGGGATTTGGAACTTCTAAGTGTAACAGAGATTTTGTTTCTTGAACAGTGCAAAGAAATTACCCCATAGGATCAGGAATGTCTGATAGTGAATATGGGATAAATTCAGAGGGTTAACTAGCCTTGAGAAAGTCTTCTAATAACATCTCGTTCTGTTTTCCAGCATTACAGTGCTTCTGCCACCTTTGCACAAAAGACAATTTCACTTGCGTAACAGATGGGCTCTGCTTCGTCTCCGTCACGGAGACCACAGACAAGATCATACACAACAGCATGTGCATAGCTGAAATCGACCTAATTCCTCGGGACAGGCCCTTTGTGTGCGCGCCGTCCACAAAAACTGGGTCTGTCACCACGCCGTACTGCTGCAATCAGGACCACTGCAACAAGATAGAGCTCCCGACTGTGGGTGAGTGCTTGCGTCAGATCACGTTGTCTTGCTGCCACACGAGCAGCCCTTCAACTCTGACTTTGACCTTAGAACTGGAAGGGATCTTAGGAATTGTCTACCCCCGCTTGTCCTGTTTGGAGGCAAGAAGAAACTTGTCCGGAGTTGTAGGGTTATGAGAGGGGCCAAGGCCCTCACTCCTGGGTGTGTGTTGTTTGAGAAGGTGACTCCACGATAGACCTTGTCTGAGGTCTGCTGTGCCTGAAGTGGTGGCCTCTTCAGAGCGAGTTCTGACAAAGCCCCCTGCAGCAGCATGTCCTCAGAATGCCATGCTGTGTCCTCAGAATGGGTTTCTTCTTCCTTGTTTAATGCTCTAGCCCCGTAAGGCAGTCAATGACAGGTGGGGCCTGACAGCAGCACCAAACAGTGCAGATGCATGCATTTGGTGACTTTACCTTGCCTTATGATCTTTCTGTTTAAATTGCCATATGTGATATGTACGTGTTTGGTCCTTCACCACAGTTTGCATTTTAGAATGTCCAGGGTCAACTCTTAGGATTAGATTAATTTTAAGGTTCTGGTTTAAGATATCAGTCTGAGCACATTATTTAACTCTTTTGTCACTCAAATTCCAAATTTCTGCTGTAATAATCAAAGAAATATAAAAATAGGGGGACCTGTATTAATGCTAGCAGAATTCATGGGATAGTGCTACCCACAAGCCTACACTTGTGAGGAACTGTGCATTTTAGAGAGCAGACGACCTCAGATGAGTGAAGAGCTAACTATATGAGAAGTCAAAGGACCTCTTACAAAATCCCACCAATACCATACACTGAGGGGTTGGAGTGAGGCTTTAGGGGCAGACTCTCAGTCCTTCTTCAGGAAGCTCCTGGTGTCAGTGCTCAGAGGGGCGGACCACAGTGCTTGCATGCGCTCAGAGTCGGTCCAGGCTTCATGCTGATGGGCGTTGGAAGCGCTGCTGTAGCTCGGAGGAGAAGGGCCAGTCCTGCCAGTCAGGGCAGGAAGGCAGTCCTCACCCTAGAGTGTGTGGCGACAGCAAAGCCAAACTGAGTTGGCAGCCTGATAGGGGATCTGCCTGTGGCCAGGGTCTGTCAGACTTCCCTTTCTGGCTTTTTTGGTAAGCTTCTGCAATTCTGGTGTGACAAAATGGTAATCCCAGAATTGCCTGGACTTGCAATATTTGCATGGAATCTCACAAAACCTTTAGTTCACTTTATTTCTAATGCTAAAAATGCATAAATCCCTCATTCCCAGGTCCCTGATATGCAAACAACAAAACAAATTACCAAATGAAAAGCTTCAGTGGTTTAAAAGAAGTAAACCGAGCTGGATAAATCGGATAGATGTCACTCTTTTAAACAGACTTACCCCGTGACGGGGAAGAACTTTCAGACAGACCAAGGTCTGTTTTCAGTGGTTTACTGTGGAAGGAGAACATTTCACAGGTGTTAAAGATTGCTTTCAGATGAAAAGCTCGATTGATGAATTATTTTTTTAAATACAGTATTGAAAGTGAACAGGAGACTGGATACTATAATTATATAGACAAGTGTGAGACAAGCTTAAGGCAAGACAAGCTTTGAGAAGTTGTGTTACAATTCAGAGAAAAAGACAGTTGGTAAGCAGATTAAGAGAGACAGAGGACAGATTAGGTGATCCCATATGCTTAGTATAAAAATTCCACAAAAAAGACAGAAGAGCAGACAGAAGAGATAAGAATACTATGCAAAATTAATTTAAAAATACTTACTCAAATACCTATAATGAAAGATACACCAATTTTAAGAATAAAGAAAAAGCCCTGGCCAGGTGGCTCGGTTAGAGCATCATCCCCTCCAGTAAGAGGTTGCAGGTTCGATTCCCAGTCAGGGCACATACCTAGGTTGTGGCTTTGGTCCCTGGTCGGGTTACGTACAGGAGGCAGCTGATTGATGTTTCTCTCCCACGTTGATGTTTCTTTCTCTCTCATGTCCTCTCTCTCTAAGATCAATGAAAATATCCCTAGGTGAGGATAAAAACCAAAAAGAATAAAGAAAAAAATGTATATATATTTAGCACAAGTGAACTCGGATTCACTATAAAAGGGAAAAAAGTTCAGATTTTCTGCTTTTTAAAAAAACCAGAAGGCAGTGGAACATATAGTGATTGTTACTCAGAATTCTTTAGACAAGCCAAGATTTTTATACATAAAGGCAACACGCACCTTGAGATAATGAAGTATTCAGTGTATAAGGACCCGCGTACTCTTCCTGGAAGAAATGACTGGAATTAGAATGCTCAGTCAGAAGGGCCAGTTCAGACACGATGTCAGGAGTGGGGAGATGTGCTGACAGACCTGGTGCTGTGCAGTGACCCGCAAGCTTCAGGATGGTGCCAAAATAATCGCAATTAATGTCTTTCTGAAACAGTGGAAAACAATAATTATGAAAAGAGATTATAAGAAAATAAATGCTCTTGAATTGAAAGCTGAAGTGATTAAAATAGACTAGAAAGTTTACACGTCCAAATTCTTGTTACGAAAAACAAAAGAATCTATTTTGCCCGAACCAAATTGATGGAGATATTTGCACACATACATACACTAAATGGGAATTGTTTTGGGGTGGTGAGGCTGTATATAATTGTTTTTTAGCCTTTGCTCTTCTGTGTTGATACATTTTCTTCCTGCTATGAGTGTATATGTATTGGCCTTGGAATAAGAACACAGGTCAGAACTACTTAAAAAGAATAAGACTTAAGACGTTAATGGAAGTTGTTCCAGATTGTTGGTTCTTTTATCAGTAACCTGAGAGCAGTAATAGATGTCCTAAAGTGTTGGTGGTGGCTGAAAAATGCAGGAAGAACAGGTAGATGTTGACCGAGTTCGTGATCATAAAAGGGGAGGGCCCGGTAGGGAGTGCATGATTCACTCGCTCTGGTCCCTAGCCCTGTGAGCCGCTGTGATGAGGCTCCATGACTAATGGCAGTGGTGTCCAACGACAGGAATTGTGGAGGATTAGAAAACTGTGGGTGTCACCTCCAGCGTGTTTGCTGTTGCTGATGTCTGTTGCACTTGCCCTTTTTCAGGAAAGCCGTCCCCAGGCCTCGGTCCCGTTGAACTGGCAGCTGTCATTGCTGGGCCAGTTTGCTTTGTCTGCATCTCCCTCATGTTGATGGTCTACGTCTGCCATAACCGTGCTGCCATTCACCATCGTGTGCCCAACGAAGAGGACCCTTCCTTAGACCGCCCTTTTATTTCAGAGGGCACCACGCTGAAAGACTTAATTTATGATATGACGACATCAGGGTCTGGATCAGGTAATGGGATTGGTTTTCCTTTTTCCTAAGGAATCTTTAAAAAATTAACTGTGTTATTTAATTAGTTGGCTGAGTCACTTGGCTTAATTTTTTCAAACTAGGGACAGTGTGAATGCTTTTGCAGCTTTCAGCCCAAGGAAGGTCTTTAAGCTTGGTCTGTATCTGACCGAGGCTACATTTAGGATAGACAGGTTAGAACTTCCTTCTGCCGTGTTGGCTTCATGTGTGTGTACATTCCAGAGCATTCTCCCCTTCTCACGACTCCATGAGGTGGTAGGGGTGAGGAGAGTCATGGTCACGGAGGCGAGGCTGTGTGCCGCTGCCCCATCTGTCGGTGTTGCGCGACAGCTTTATTTTTGTTCTTGATGGCAGGCGTGACAGCAGACGTGTTTCAGGTGGCGAGGTTGTGTACTTTGTTAACACATGACGTCGGTTTCTCACCTCAGGCCTCATTTTTTGCTAAAGTTATGAATTTTTAGTCATTTTCTCACATCAGAAAAAAAGTCTAATCAGCTTATTTAATGTAGCTTTATGAATCCACGGCCCTGGAGATGTTTGCTTTTCTCAGGCCTGGTGATTTGCGTGGGATGACAACAGACTGGCACATCGCCACGTTACCTCCTGAAGTGTATTCTGACATAGCAGTGCTTTACGTGTAAACTGAAGGGGATTTGTTTTTCACACTGCTTGCTCTGGAAGGGTACTAACAGAGGAGGACCCCTGTCCTCCCCAGCACTGTAATTTGACACGAGTAGGGATGGAGATGTGGATTCCAGTGCGAGCACTGCCATTGATTGGCTCTCTGGCCTTGGTTACGCCATGGCCCCTTCGGGCTTCCGTTTCCACAGTAGAAATACGGAACAGATGCTATGGGTAATGTGACTTAAAGTGGCTTGTTAGGACTTTTAAATGAGATATACTATCTAGCCTTTGAAAAGTATAAATCACCTTCAAATAGGGCTATATTTATGGGTAAAATGAAGATTTGAAAATTTCAGTAATTTTAAAACCAAGCAACTAAAGGAATGTTAAAGCAGAATTGTGCCTGGGGAAGAATATGACTTTGAAGCACAAAATCACGTCTGATAAGGTTCACGTAATGACAGATGCCTATTTGTTTTAAGGAAATTAACATCAATGTATATGCCTGTTTATTTATGAAGAAACTGATTTCATGACCTGAAGTCTTCTGTAGAATTTGTCCCTCTCTCTCTGTGTGTGTGTGTGTGTGTGTGTGTGTGTGTGTGTGTGTGTGTGTGTGTGTGTGTGTGTGTGTGTGTGTGTATTCCCCCACCCCTCAGTAAGTGAGTTCTGGCGATAGCTTCTAGGACACAGGCAGGCTTGCACTGGAGCCGAGGCCTCGTAGGGCAGCCTTTGGGGACCCCTGAGACCATTGTGACAGAGGAGGCAGTGACACGTTGGAATGAGATGGAGCAGCCTTAGTACTGAAGGGGTGACCGTCTTTGGGCAGGAGTGGAGATTGTTTTAGGGCTGCCCGGGGCCTTCCCGTTGATTCTGAGTCAGTCCACAGAGTTCCCAAAGATCTGGCTCTTTCTAGAAGTAATTCTGGACCAAAATACTATGATAAGCAAGGACCAAAGTCACAGAAAATCAAGATGGCTACAAATCACGTGGAATGAATGCCTTGGGCCAGCTCTGTTGTTGCCAGACTCACGTCCCAGGAACCAGAGCAGCTCATGGCACTTGGTGCAGGGCTGTGTGTCAGAGTGCAAGGTGATCAGGCCTACCCAGAGGGTCAGAAGGAATCACTGCCTGGATGGCAGTTGATTTTCCAATAAGAATACATTTTATTCACCGTAAAGATACAGACGTGAAGCAAAGAATGGAATTATTCTTTTTTCCATTTTGTCTATATTTCTAGAACCATCAGAGATCACAGCTCTGTTGTCTGAAAGCTTCTCACTCCCCTTATATGCCTTGCCCTACAAAAGTGTGTCTACAGTGTTTGCTAGCGTTATGGTTTGGGGCAGTTAGATGATGTCTCATGCCTGAGTCATTTTATCTTTAAAATGAAGGTAATTGGCTTGTTGTGAGGTTCAGATGAGACCAAGATGTTTGTGTGAAAGCGTGTGGAGGTAGATGGTGAGTGTGTCCACGTGGCCGACTGAAAAGAGGTCTGGAAGAAAAGTGACACACAATATCCATTTGCTGCATTGTACAACCGAGCCTGGTTTAAGGCCCCCTTTCCCTGTCGTAGTCCGTCTAAATTCAACTTACTGTGCAAAGGCTCCCTTGGCCCTCTAGGCAGGGGTTCCTGGATTCCTTTATTGTGCTTATTATTTGCCTTTTAATCACGAGTCACTTCTTTTGCAAATGTGGTCTTTATCTTATTGAGATTGTAAGTTCCTGAAAAGTGGAGCTTAAGAGTTAAGCTTGGGAACCCACAATGTTGTTGCTTTTTTTGTATCGAATGCTGTTTACTTCGGTCTGCAGGTTTACCATTGCTGGTTCAGAGAACAATTGCGAGAACCATCGTGTTACAAGAAAGCATCGGCAAAGGTCGCTTTGGAGAAGTCTGGCGAGGAAAGTGGAGAGGGGAAGAAGTCGCCGTTAAAATCTTCTCCTCTCGAGAAGAGCGTTCGTGGTTCCGTGAGGCAGAGATTTATCAGACCGTAATGTTACGTCATGAGAACATCTTGGGATTTATAGCGGCAGACAATAAAGGTCAGCATCGTTTCCTTCTCCTCTGCTGCACCAAAATCTACTTAATTAATGAAGCCTTTTTGCAGATGGGGCTCCTCAGTATTGTCGCATGTAATGAGAAAAGTAGATGTGTGTGATACAGGTTAGACCTATTAGGTCAAATGGAATATATTAGAACCCTTTAGAACCAGGAAACCTCTTAAAGATTTTCTCGACTCTCAACATGTTCCTAAATCTCTAATTGTTTCATAAAATGTAAAAAGCAATTTGTGGCAAAAGCTGTGTGCTTTTGTTATTTTGCTTCTGGACAGTTAGTTATTAAGTACAGTCATAAGACAGAAAAAATTATAAACTCAGGTTGCTCCAAATTTTGAGGTAGGATAGAGCCCAGATGTCTGTTTCCATTTAATCTCTTCCTGACCTCCGGGCATTCTGATATCTGCTAAGGACGGTGTTCCTAGGGAGAGGGAAAACAACTTCTCCAGGTGTTCTGTGTTTTAAGTTGCCAGGGGCTAAACAGATTAATCTTTTAAGTAACCTCAGTTAAACAGAGACATGGCTTCTCCAAAAGCACCCTGACACATCCCTGCTTGTTGCTCAGGGGCTTGGGGCCCAGCAGGTGCTTCAGGTCCAGGTCAGACCAGATGCTGAGGAAGCCAGGCAGCCATGGCAGTGGGGAGTCAGAAGGAGTGGTGACTGCGGGCAGTGACTTCACACCGTACTTCACCCACTTCCCTGGCTTCAGTTACTACCTTTTGTCCCAGTTCCTGCTTTTATAGCGTCTGTCAGAGACTTCTGTTACAACTCAGCTCTCATCATCCCCACCTTGAATCAGACGTTTCCCAATTTCCTGTTGTGTTGAAAATGCCATCATCATCTCTGAGATTGGCCAGTACCATAGTCATCTTTTTCCTTCTGTCCCTTCCCATTTTCTGCAACAATACTTACTGTTTCAAACTGTTAACAGTGTTTAATCTCAGCTGGTAACTATGAATGATTTTATAGTTTTTCTTTTTGCTTCTCTGTATTTTCAGGTATATTTACAACAGGCATTTATTGTTTATTTTTCTAACTTTTATTTAGGGAAAATGTTCAATATATAGAATAATGTAAGGAACTTCCAGCACTCACCTTCAGTAATTGTTAGCTCACTGCCAGTGTATGTGATCTCTGATTTCACCTACACTGCCCTTAACTACATTATTTAAGGCCAGTCCTAGGTACCATATCTTTTCATCCATAAACATTCTCAATTTGTATCTCTAGATTATGAAAGATCTTTTTATGAAACATAAGCATTGTCATTTTTTTTTAGATTTTATTTATTTATTTATTTAGAGGGGAAGGGAGAGAAAGAGAAACATCAATGTGTGGTTGCCTCTCTTCTGGACCCCACTGAGGACCTGGTAGGCAACCCAGGCATGTGCCCTGACTGGGAATCGAACCGGTGACCCTTTGGTTCACAGCCCACGCTCAATCCACTAAGCTACACCAGCCAGGGCCATTGTCATTTTTTTTAAATGTCATCAAATATCTATTCAGTTTCAAATTTCTGCAGTTGTTTCCTTTTCTTTTTTTTTAAAAAACAATTGGCTACTCATTTTAGGGTCCAAAGTCCACACATTGCGTTTGGTTGCTATTTATCTTAGGTTCCCTTAAAATCGCTAGGCGTTGTCTTGTTGCAGTTTATTTGTTGAAGAAAGTAGATTGTTTGTTCTACAGGGCTTATCACATTCTGGATTTTGCTAATCCAACTGTAGTGTCTCTAAACTTGCTACTTGTATTATCTGAGAACTGCTAGCCAGAATTAGAGACTGCATCTGATGATGTCTTATTGTTTTCCTGGAAGTTTTTCCTATCTATTGTGTATTTCCTGTTGTGTCACGTCAGGAGACATTTAACGTTCGATTACCTCTTTGCTGTGACTTAGAGTCAGTGATGGATGTAGGCAGTGATTATCGGTGGCTGCTACCACTTTAATGTCACTCAATTTAAAAAATAAAACTCAAATAAAAGTGATCATAGCCTGATCGAGTCCTGAGTCTTGGACACCATTTAGCTTCTTCAGTTTGTAAAACAGCCTTTATTACATTCTGTGACTCTAGACTTTATTTCTTTCTTAGTAGTTGTCTGTGGTTTTTGGAACTCTTCTTACTGATTTCTGTGAGGAATCTAATTCTACAAGTAGTGATTGCTCCTTTAAAGAACTCACCCACATTCGTGGCTTCAGACTTTGTTGGAGTGGTGACTCTCAAGCCTGCGTTTTGAGGCTCAAACCTCACCCAGGCCCAGCATATTTTAGGCATGTTCCAAGTCACAAACACGCTGCCCCGTGCTTTCTCTTTGCATTTGCTCAGGCAGCGACCAAGCTGGTGCTGTCATCTGGTGGTCACCATGGGAACTAGCTGACCTTGCTGGCTCTTCCCTAGCTCCTCCACCCCAGTTCCCTTCTCCTGTATCTTCATCCTCCTGGTTGAGTTAATTCTACCCAGATATCCCTTTACGTATGCACAGCCTCATACGTGCCCTTTTTTCTTTCTTGTCGATTACCTCATGAAAACCTTTCTTCCATCTGCCTGTGTTCCTGTTTAGTTTTTTGCCTATTTGTGAGCCTTTCAGAATTCAATCAGTTAACAAGCAGGCAGATAAAGCTAGTATCTGTACAAGGAAAAAGAAAAGATGAAGAACAAGTTTATAAATAACTTGTATCATGAATCTCTAAATCCTTTTGAAAGGACTCAGAAATCCCCTCCAGAATCCCCTGAAAACACCTTCTGTAATCTCTTCTAACCAGGGTTGCTTTCCTTCAGATAACAGCCTTTAAAATATAAAAGCTGTTTTATGTCAACTTGAGTTTTTTCTTTTGTTTTATAACTCATGAGAAAAGAAACAGTGCATTTTAAATCCTAATGTTCATGCATTTTACTACGTGTTAAAGAAACCTGTTACCCTCTTTTTTAAATCTTCATAGTGGTCTTGCAAAGTGAGGTCTTCTTGTTGTGTAAAAGGAGACACAGAGGCTGGTTAAGAGACTTGTCTGAGGTCGCCTAGTCAGGAGCAGCCCTGGGTTTCAGCTCAGGTCAGTACAGCCTCAGGTTGCTCCCTTTTATTGAACGGTGCTGCTCCCTCATATTGTAATACTTTTTTTTTTTTTTTCAGTTTTGTGAAACATATGGTTTTTCTTATATTTCCAGCTACTTCTAGGTTAAATAGGCTTTTGTAGACCAGCCTGGCCAGAACCTTTACCTTGATTCTCCTGGGGAAACACATTGCAAATTCACGTGTCAGCTTACAAGTGAACTTTTGGCACATGCGTTCCTAGTTCTTGAGGATCAGAATCACCTGATGTGTGTAAAACTGGGCTCGGTGGAGCTTTTCCCCTCCTGACATTTCAGTTCCTGCCTCAGCTTCCCCCATGTCCTTGACACTGCTCTTTTATTTCTCTGAGCTGGGAGCCCGGGGTCTGGCTGCTTTGTGAATTATACACAGAGTCTGTCATTAAAGCTTGCATTTCTTCATTTAATCTCTCTTTGAGTTTTGTTCCGTCCTCCTCCATCCCCACTGTGGCCACACTGGGGTCCTGATATTTCTCCTTTTCCTGCCTCCCTCCTTCATTGTTTCCCTCCATCCTTCCAGAATCAGCCGCCGAGCACCTGACCTGGACCAACCATCTTTCTAGGCATTAAAGAGCCTGCCTCTCTGGCTCTGCCACTGTCTATGTAGGCTCGAGATTACCATCTTTGAACTACGATTCCTTGTCTCTCAAGTGGGATGAGTCATCCTGCCTTATCGCAACAATAGGGGGCTTACCCTGAGGATCTAAAGGATACATACGTGAAAGTGTGGGACAAAATGAAAGTACAAGAAAATATGAAGGAAATAATATACAAATTTAAGGAGCCCTCATATTGCAGTTGTGGGATTTGGGATAGAGAGTAAAGTGACAATGTTTGAACAAGTAAATTGTAAATGTTCTGCAGCTCATCTGAAATATTGTTGCTGTTCTTTGCAGACAATGGTACTTGGACTCAGCTCTGGTTGGTATCAGATTATCATGAGCATGGATCCCTTTTTGATTATTTGAACAGATACACGGTCACTGTAGAAGGAATGATAAAACTCGCTCTATCCACGGCAAGTGGACTTGCTCATCTTCACATGGAGATTGTCGGTACCCAAGGTAACACGAAGCAGTCCTGTTATTTAAGCTCTGAGTTCCCATGGATCAAGTGTCTGTTCGGGAAAGTTTTGCAAGAAGCCAGCCTAATTGGAGGTGTTATCTTTCTGTTGAACATCTCAGATGGGGTTAGGAATCGGGGAGTTGCTTCAGAGGTCCTGTGGTTGTGTAATAGCACTGGTGTTTTTGTGAGTTCAGTTCCCTACTTGTGATTTTGGAGGATCTTGATTTTAGAATTCAAGTCTAAGAGACTATCTTTTTACGTGTAGTGTCACATGACACCTGAAGATGCTCTGTAAACATCAGCATGCTGTATAAATGTTATCTGGCTATCTAACAAAGTTACATTTGACTTTGAGATCAGGAGACTGCACGAGAGCCTTTCATATTTGAAAAATCAAATACTCAGTTTTAGTTATGAAATTTTTATGCTATGATTTTTGTGCCGTGGATCTCAGATTTCAAAATATCTCTATGCCCTAGTGATTATCCACTTACGACCTGATTCACTCGAGGTTACTAAGTGATAATAGTCCGGGTATTGTGGGTGACGTGGGCTGAAATGCTTTGACGCTGGGACAGGAGAAGAGACTTGAATTTAAAAGAAAGAATTGTGATTGGTATTACGTTCTTGGCAATTATGTTTGTTTATTTGTTTGTTTTTAGGCAAACCAGCCATTGCTCACAGAGATTTGAAATCAAAAAACATCTTGGTGAAAAAGAATGGGACTTGCTGTATTGCGGACTTGGGGCTGGCAGTGAGGCATGATTCGGCCACAGACACAATTGACATCGCCCCAAACCACAGAGTGGGGACGAAAAGGTACACGAGAATAAACGGTAGTTAGTGCGTTCCGAAAGCAGTTTCTTTTCCTTCTCATCTGTACCTACGTATCTCCTCTGACACTCCGACTTTTGTTAAATTAGCCACGGGTAGAAGATCTTCAGGTTTTGCCTGCTCTGAAACCAAGGTTACCTGACTTAAAAAGATACCTGCTGATGAAAGGTAGTCCTTCCAGAAGATAATGTCATCGTTCTGTTAATTACAGTGGCAGTCGGAGCTAATGTTTATAGGGTACCTACTATGTACCCATCATTTTGAGTTTTTTTAATATATTATCTCATTTAATGCCCAACTCAAGTGCCATACGGTAGCTGTCCTAACTATTTTCAGTTCCTGAAAATATGCCTTTCTTTCTTCCTTAGAACTTTGCATGTGCTGTGTCTTAACGCCTACTTTCCCCTACTGTTTCCCTAACTTGTGTGCAGCCTTTCTCCTAGGAAGGCTTTTCTGGACTGTTAGCTATTCTTGCCAAGAGCTCTCATAGCATGCTTAACTTAGACCATTGAAACACTTTACACACGATGGTGTAACTGTCCATTTATTTGTATATTCCATTGGATATCAGGCTGCTTGAAAGCAGACTGTATTTCCAGCATCCATCACAGTGCCTAATACACAGTAGGTCCTCAGTAAAGATTGGTTGAATCCACAAGTCCTCAAAAGACTCTAACTAGGTAGGTGTGATTCCTCAATTCACAGATGAGGAAGGCACCTCGTGGAGGTTTTGTAATGGGACCAACCTCTCTTCTGGATGGATAGTAAGCTGAAGAGGTGAGATTTGAACCTGTGAACACAGCTTGCTCTATATCATAGCATGTTGCCATAACATATTTTCCAACCACTGCCTCGGCCTTGGATAGAGCCAAGCTTTCTCCTGCCTAGGTTGTATTCAGGATTTCTGTATTCAACAGGGACTCAGAACTCTCAGCTCTGGGTTCTAGGACAGGGGTTGTGCAGGGCCTGCCTCCCCCCCCACCACCCCCCTGAAGGTCTTTGTAGGTCCCTATCTGTAACCTTACTAGGGTTTTTAAAACTTCAGGGCTCCATAGTGTGACATCAATAGGAGGACTGGCATTCATTTTAATCTATTATTTTCTCCCCTGAAATTTGTCCCTGCCCTATCTTCCATTCTGTTTTAGTGAGACTTCTAGAAATATATAGTCCCTGCAGAGTACATGACGAAGGAGGTGGTGGACGTTAGGAAACTGAGCAGTCAGAACTGTTACCTGTGGCTTTCATAGGAGACTAAGATCATAAGGCAGATAGCAGCGAGGGTTCGCTGGCGTCATAGTGATCAGTTGTGCAGTGCTGTATCTGTGTGAACACAGGTGTCTGAAAGCATGTCCATCAGATGTTAACAGTGTGCTAGTAATGGGATGATTTTTCACTTCGTACTTGATGTGCTTTGGGAACATTTCTGTAAGAAGGATGAGTCATGAGAAAAAAGAACTGCCGAGAGAGGACGAATATTGTTTTTTTATTTTTAATTCTCAGGGGGTAAAAGAGGTCAGTAGTCACATGACCACCATTCAGTAAAATAAAGTGCTGGTTTCTCTTTTAGGTACATGGCCCCTGAAGTTCTAGATGATTCCATAAATATGAAACACTTTGAATCCTTCAAGCGCGCCGACATCTATGCAATGGGCTTAGTATTCTGGGAAATAGCCCGAAGATGTTCCATTGGTGGTAAAGTGCCCCCCTTTCCTCAACAGTTTGTCCTGAACAGAGTTGTTAGACAGAATCGCCATTCCTTGTGTGGAATGAGACCACACACGGCAGCAGTCTCATTATGTTCACCAGGTGACGAGGACGCGCCGCGGAGATACAGGGGCCGGAACCCGTAGACAGGAAAAGCGGTGATGTGCCTAGTGCACAGCCTTATCCCAATGTGCTCTTCTCCTCTTTCCACTTGAGTCTTGGAAAACATCGGAAACTAACCTTTGTTATCTTGAAACATAGCTATTTAGAATGGGTGACTGCTTCCGTGGCCACCCAGGAAGCTCTTTCAAATATGGACCTGGGTCAAACTGGTTCCCCCCGTCCCCTGACCCCCTGACGTGGTGGTTATTTTCTCTAACTTGGAAATTAGGTATACAGAGCACAGTACAATCACACAGCCATTACATTACTTTTGAAAGTAAGTTTGTTCTAACTTTTAAATTTAGTTTCACATTGAGCACTTCGGATGTTTCCTTGAGAAAGGCTCTTATTTGTTGGGGGCCCACGCTTGGCCAAGACTAGGGTCTCAGGTTTTTGAGGCTGTGCGGGGCAGAGTATGTCTCTGCATCGTAGCAAAGAGGACAGGTTATTGACAGAGGCGGGTGGAGGAAGGTATTTGCACTTCAGGCTTGTCTTGTAGGAGTCATAGCTCAGGGATAGGGGCATATCCCCATACCAAGTGAGAGGCTGTGCGCTGGCAGAATAAAAACTCATGTCTTGCACATCAGATTTCTAGGGGAAAATGTCGATCTAGTCCTCCCAGCTCCTGGTTCACCATCATTAAAACAGCCCTTGTGATCCCACCGTAATATTTACCTTCGAGGTGTGGGCCCAGTACCGACTCAGCGAGGTGGGCTGTGACACAGATGTGGATGCAGAGAGCAGGCTGCGGGCCCCGTTCCACTCACCTGATGTAGTAGTGGGGCCCTGCAATAAGGCGCTCGGTGCTTCTTTCCTGTCTGTTCAAAGAATGGTCTGGCATTATCTGAGTAAATTCTTTAAAATTGATTTTCTTTTTTCTTTCTTTCTTTCTTTCTTTTTAAACCAATACAGGAATTCATGAAGATTACCAGCTGCCTTATTATGATCTTGTACCCTCCGATCCATCCGTTGAAGAAATGAGAAAGGTTGTTTGTGAACAGAAGTTGAGGCCAAATATTCCAAACAGATGGCAGAGCTGCGAAGTGAGTGTTTCTTTTCGATGCTGTGCGGCTTCTAAAGTGCTTCTGCTTAGGAAGTGGACATTTGCGACTTTTCTTTAAGAATAACAGACACGAGAATTCCCTTTTCCTTCTTTCTCATGGCAACTAAACCAGTGAGGAAAAACAGAACAAGTTGTTTTTACGTTCATGGGTAAGCGCATCGGAAGGGCCATGGAGTGCTGGCAGCAGCCCTCAGAACAGCGCGAGGTCTGCCAGTCACCAGAGCGCCTGCGTTGTAAGTGAGCGCTTCCCTCCGCCGGGGCAGCCCCGAGTGGGGCGTGAGCGCCAGTGGGAACCGGCGCCCTGTGTTCTAGACCAAGCCTGGGCACTGTCTCAGGGTGACCACATCTGGGTAAATCACTTCAGTTCTCTGACGGGACTTTCTGTGAAATGAGGAGCTTGAGTGAGGTGATGGTGAAGATGGTTCAGATGGTTTTATAGCTTTCTCATCTGCCCGCCTGTGTGATCATTCACCAGGAATTTGAGGGAAATGCTTCCCAGCAGTGTCTGAGCTTCTCAACCCCAGCTCTTGCAAAAGGTTTTAGAAATATTTTTGTAGTTGTAAATTTAAAGAATTCGTCAGACAAATTTTATATAGTCTGTCTTTAATTGCTAGCTGTTACTTTATAAATCGGTGAGGCAGAGCATTTTCCTCCAGATTTGAAATTTTGTACTTTAGGGTAAATAAAAAGCTAGCCACTAAGTAGTTGATTTTATGTCTTAAAATAATGTAGGACTCAGGCCTGGCCAGTGTGGCTCAGTGGTTAGAGCGTTGCCCTGCGACCAAAAGGTTGAGGGTTCAATTCCCAATCAGGGCACATACCTAGGTTACAGGTGCAGGTCACCCTCCTCACCTCCATCCAGGCGTGTAAGTCCTTGGGTCACATGTGATCCCTGGTCCAGGCATATGCCTGAGGCAACCACTTGATGCTTCTGTCTTACACTGATGTTTTTCTCTCTCTCTAGAAGCAATGAAAAAATGTCCTTGGGTGAGGATAAAAAAAAATTAAAATAAAATAACGTAGGACTCAATAGAACCTTTGACATCAAGAGAGCTCCTTAGCTACCGCCAACAAAAAAATCACATACTTAGGCCCAAATACAATACATCTCATGGATGCAGAGGCTTTGGCATGTTTAACAAATGAAGTTGGGCTAGATTTTTGTCTTTTAAAAATTTGGTCTTAATACTGCAGAGTGCAAATCTGAGTGTTTACGCACTCAGTAATTAGAGCAGGCTGCCCTTGAACAGGTGGCCCTTTATGCATGAGTTGACACTAAGAGCGTACCTGCCACTTGCAGTCACTGTCACGTCATTCTGAGTTTATGCCACCGCCGTCATTCTGGTTTTTCTCCATTTTGTTAGTTTTCTGTGTACTTATCACTGATTCAGTTTTCACTTTTTTGGGGTTTTATAAATCTCCCCTCAGTAGTTGAAAGATAGTCTTTAAACAAAGAATATGAAACTGGCCCAAGAAGTGCCTTCCAGAACCTTCTGGCTTCTTCTGGTCAGACTGGTGCTCTCGCCAGCTGTGCAGCCTTCATCCGGGGCTGTCCCTCACCTTGCGTCCTGGGCGTCCCTTTGCCTCTTTGCTGGTCAGCCCTTCCTGGGTCTCCCGTCTGCCCGCTTCTTGGTTTGCCACTTCCTCCCCTCCTTCAGTCTCTGCCCAGATGTCACCTTGTTAGAGAGATACTACCTCTCCATCTATTTACAGTACCGCCCTCTTGCCTAACATTTTCTCTCCTCCCTAAAGGGTGTTTCTCCTTGGCACTTCCCGCTGACAGTCTGTGTGGTTGCTTTCTCATTTTTTTGTGCTTTAGTCCTCTAGAACAGAGGTCCCCACCCGGGCAGGACAGTGGGTGATCCAGCGAAGCTTCACTCACGTCACCCCCTGAGCCCCGCCTCCTGCCTCCACCCCCCACCCCCCCATCTGTGGAAAAACTGTCTTCCACAAAATGGTCCCTGGTGCCCCAAAGGTCGGGGACCGCTGCGCTAGAATGTAAGCTTTATGAGGGCAAGGATTTTGTCTCTCTGTCCACTGCTGTATCCCCAGCACCTGGGATGGTATCCGATGTGTGCTGAGCACTCAGTAAATATTTGTTGAATGAATATATGCCTGTGATGGGCACTTTGTCCTTTTTAATCTGGAAACCGATGTTTACTTTTAGAAAATGTTTCTGAAATATTTCTTTGATTTGTTCTCTCTCATTTTCCTCTGTTTTTTCAACTGTGATTATCACGTTAGACCTCCTCTCAATTTGCCTATGCTTTCCCTCCTGTTACCCAGTTCTTTGTTTTTTTTCCTCCACTTTCTGAGAGGTTTATCACCTTTTTAAAATCAGGGTTATCTCCCACTTCTGTAGTTTTTTCAAGGTCAAGAAAGAAACAAAAGGCTATTACCGTATTTTCTTTGATCTCTTTGAGAACGTTAATGATATTTTTTCCGTGTGTACAGCTTCCATTTTCTCCAAGTTTCTTCCTTCCTTCCTTCCTTCCTTCCTTCCTTCCTTCCTTCCTTCCTTCCTTCCCTTTTTCCCTTTTTCCCTTTTTCCCTTTTTCCCTTTTTCCCTTTTTCCCAGATGATACCCTCTGTTTGAGAACAGGGCCCGGAAAGCTTACAGGAAGCTTCATGCAGATGAGTGCAGCTTTCTGACGGGTCAGAAGCTGATCCAACAGGGTCGCTTCCTTGGGGAACCAGTGATGTTGGTCCCTTCAGGTCTTTGCTCTGGGGCGGCTCACACTCCCCAGGGAAGGCTCTGCCAGTCTCGCCCCGAGGAGCACGTCTGTGCGGCCACCTGTGTTTTGTGGAGAAAGCCATGGCCTTAGCATTCGGTGCATTGTCAGTGTGGGACTTCTCCTCTGTGTTCCCCAAGCCAGAGACTTCGGTTGCACCCCCTCAGATACAAGCCTCTAGTCCATTGCTGGGTAGGGGAGGGGCAGGTGTCTGGGCTGCTGATTCTTTTGGCTGATGGCTTCCATGTTTCACCTAAACTTCACTCTAGAGGTACTTGACACAGTGAATCCCTCAGTTTAAGGTGGTGTTTCAGTGTGAGTCAAGTTCCTTCTTTCCCTGCATAGCTCTGGTGTAGGAGTCGGCTTTTTCCGGTCGGCTGAGGAAGTCACTGTGTCTGCTTTCCAGCTGCTGGCACCAGTGCTGTATTAATGGGAGTCTAGGTTATTGCTGGTCACGTGATATTACAGATAATGCTCAAACAAACAACATGCTTGTATACGTATCATTTAGAAAGAAAACTTTCAGGTAAACATTCTCATCCTGATCAGTGGAAAGTGGTGCATGCATTAATTACAGTTTTTAATTTTTTTGTATTTTCTTGCAGGCCTTGAGAGTAATGGCCAAAATCATGAGAGAATGTTGGTACGCCAACGGAGCAGCTCGGCTCACAGCTCTGCGGATTAAGAAAACTCTGTCACAACTCAGTCAGCAGGAAGGCATCAAAATGTAACTCTGCAGCTTTGCCTGAGCTCTGCTCTTCTTCAGACCTGCTCCTGGGTCCTACTCTGGGAGGTCAATTGTTCTACCTCACCGAGAGGGAGTAGAAGGACGCCGCTTCCTTTTGAAACAGTGTGATAAGGTCGATGTGAAACTTCCCAGGATCGCTGTGGGCCCCGGAACCAGCCCTGCAGGTCCTTTCTGTGCACTATGGACTCTTCTTTCCCGGGACGGTTACAGAGTGTTGTGTAGTCTGCCTTTATTTTTTATTAACACAGCCTTTTTGTAAAGATGATTGCTGGTCTTAACTTTAGTAACTCTGCTGTGCTGAAGATCATCTTAAGGGTAAAGGAGCTGGATTGCTGAGTTATATGAAGCATTTCTTATTTTTAAAGAAAGTGATTTACTCCTGGTTAGTACATTCTCAGAGGATTCTGAACCACTAAAGAGTTCCTTTGATTCAGACTTTGAATGTACAGTTCTATAAATTTCAGGATCTTAAAACTAACACTTACAAAACTCTTATCTTGAGTCTAAAAATGACCTCATGTAGTAGTGAGGAACATAATTTATGCAATTGTTTTGTATACTATTATTGTTCTTTCACATATTCAGAACATTACATGCCTTCAAAATGGGATTGTACTATACCAGTAAGTGCCACTTCCGTGTCTTTCTAATGGAAACAAGTAGAATTGCGTAAAAGCCTGTGCTTGTTAAAACCTGTAGTGTTTCAATTCCAAAAGTTCATTTATCTGGTGACATAGACTTTTTCTGTTCTGTTTTTTTGGAAGAGGCTTTGTGGTATGTCACTTGGTATTCCATTTTGAAAATGCCTTTCTCCTGCCAGAATGTGCTGGAACCACTAAAGAAGTGAAGTGGCATTAACTGGTGAATTGTTACCACGGGCATGTTTGAATAGTCTCGTCAAGTCTGTACATTTTAGTAGTGTTGTCTCAGCGCTTCAAGAACATCGGGTGGCACTCCAGATGCCTCTAGTACTTTAATTTAAAAGTTGTAGCGTACAGACTAATTTTTCTAAAAGGGAGAGTTTGTCTAGCTGCTTGTGGAAAGTTGTGTAGCATTCTGTAAGCCGTTTTGTTCCTTATCTGATCAAAGACAGTGTTATTTTTTTAAGAAATGAGTTATGTTTAAAGTTAGAATATGGGTAATGTTAAATGATAGGCCTTTTTCTGGAGGGTGGAGGTAGTTAATAATTGGAGTAGTTAACAGGAACGCAAGAGAGTCGCACTCGTCATGTAGGGTCATTGTTCGGTGCATTTTCTGTCTTTGTAACTAGGGTTCGATTTAGTGTGGTTTGGAGATCTCGCTACTTTTTGAGGAAGGCAGCTTTTAATTCCGTCTTTCCTTCTGTGTGCCGATATTTTAACTGCTTAATTCACGTGGTTGTGTAATGGCTCCAGTACACTCTCGGTGTTTGGGAGAGTGGTAGCTGAAGCATATCCTGAATATAGGTTCTCCATCTACAGATGTTTTGGGTCAGATTAAATGTTTCAAATAAACTGGTCATGGTCTTCTCACAGGAAGTGGGAACGAGCTGATGGTAACTGGCTTTTACTTCCAGAGCTAAAACCCTTTGCAGGACTTGTACAATTTTCGAAGTTTCCTCCGTCACTGTGATCTTACTCTGCGGGGGCGAGCTGTCTCAGCGGTGAGGCAAGACGCTGCCGTCTCAGTGCCGGCGGCCCCCAACGCCAGGGCAGGACAGCCTTCTCGGTGCGTAGGTCGGTGGGAGAGCGCGGCCGTCCACGCCGACTGAGCTGCGCCCTGCAACGTCTTATCTCTTATTCACAGCATAAATTTGAAAGACTATTTGGTCTTAAAACCAAAGTAATTTTAGGAAGAATAGCATCACGTAGGAATTTAGTGTCGATTTCATGTGTTTAAAACATCATGGGGGAAATGTGCTTAGAGGTTAACATTTTGACTCCAAATTTGAGGGTTTTTTCTGTAGTTACTGTGATTTCATCAAAGCAAATATATGAGTTTGAGAGGTTTGTTGTTATGATTGTGTTGTGTTTCCTGTTTCATCATCTCTAGCTCTGTGATTAGGCACTCCCTCTCTTTTTTCCTTTGCCATTTCTAAGCCTACCAGATCTTCTTTATGAAATCCAGGGGACCAATGCATTTTATCACTAAAACTATTTTTATATAATTTTAAGAACATACCAAAAGTTCTTGTCTGATTTAAAGTTGTGATACATGATTTCTCAGTTTCATACAAGGTAATCAATTTTTACTGAAGATGTTCTGTATTAAATCAAAGATTGAGTTACACTTATACTTTTCCTAAGTGAAAAAAATGCACTTTTGATGAATCAGGGAATTTTTTTAAAGTTGGAATTTAATTCTAAATTGGGTTTACATATTGCTGCAGCTAATTCCTTTTTTGGCTAATGACAGTTTGATAAAACTCAATTGGCAAATACTGAAAATGAAAGTAATTTAAAAGGTGAAATAGATCAACCACAGTTAAATTTGACTAGAGTATTAATTTTGTCATTTAGAAACTCGTGCTTTTTTTATATTGCCTGTCTTCAGACGCTCACCTTCCAAGATTCAACTTGGCTAAAATATACCTTCAGGCAGATCACCTGTCCACATCCGTTTTGTCAGTACACCAGGTGGGGCTGGGGGAGGTCTGACCCAGTGGAGCATGGACATCCCTGGTCCTTCCTGTACTGACTACAGCCCTGTCTCTCCCGACTGCCTTTCTGCTGACCCCTGACTCAAAGACCATAGCCTTGACTGCCATCCCTCCCTCCAGCACCCTTCCCCCAGCAGTCTTTTGACTGAATAGCTGCCTTTGATATCTGGAGCAAAATGGTCATTGGGAGTTGTGGGACATTCTTTCATTTCCTTGATTCATTGAGTGTTGCTGGGAGGGGTCTCCAAGTTTAGAGATTGGGCAGATGATGGCCCTGCTGGCTGCCCTTCATCGACTTCAGCCTTGGCTGACCACTGGCAGCTGTGGCGGTGGGAGATGTGCCAGCAGCAGTGGCCAGTTGTACCCCCTCTAGGACAGGGTAAGGCCCAAAGAGCTGAGCCTGAAATTCTGCTGTAGTAACAGTGCTCAAGAAGTGCCTCGAGTCGGTGCACGCGCCATGGCTGTCGAGAATTCCAAATGTCAGTTCTTAAACTGCAAACTGAGTGGTCACGTGGCCATTTTGGAGTTTATGCATGAATTACCATTTTTTTCTCTGCACCTGAGAACGGTCACAGGTAGAATATTTTGTAGAACAAGATGGCAAAGTGCTCATTAAAATGCACAAGGAAATCGGTATCCCATTGGGCATGTCGTATCGAAAGTTTACTTGCATCCTTGCACTGACAGAGTGATGGCAGGTCAGCTGGGTTTGGTTTCTTGACCGAGGTGGTGTGTGGGCTCCAAGATGCCGGAGAGTCCAAACTGTGGTTCTGTTACAACTTGGCAGAAATGTCGATTCTTAACAGTGTTGAGATCCTTAGGAGTCGCTCTGGACATGTACCGCAGCTCCTTGTGTCTGATTTAGAACGCTGGAGCACCCGTGGGCCCTCTGCCGAGGACTGCTGGGCTTCTGGGACATTCTGAGGATTGTCACCGCGTTCAGCTTTTCAGTCCCGTGATGCAATCGTATTTGTAGACGTAAACTTTGAAAAGGTGGTTAATAACATGCAGCCTGTTCCTTAAAGCTTAACAAGAACTTCAGTGAATTTGTCCTTATTTTCTAACAAGATTGGCAAGTGGATGCCATGAACCATGTTTTGATATCCCTCTTTCACATGTGCCAATGGAACGGGGTGTTTGATGTTTCTTCATATGTCAAGGAGATACTTCAGAAGATCAATTGCTTTAAACTTAAATTACCTCTCAAGAGACCAAGGTACATTTACCTCATTGTATATATATGTTGAACATTTGGCGGAGCGTTCTCCGGGTTTGCAGTTTTACTTCTGTAAAGTATGAGTGTTGTGTTGCTACATTACTCAGATGGTACTGTACTGTTTATATCTGTCCCCCAAATAACATCATCTGTACTTTGTTTTCTGTATCGTATTGTATTTGTGCAAAATCCTGTTGGCTTTATCTCTGTAATCTCTGCCTTTTTAGATGTGTACAGAAAATGTCCGTATAAATTTTCCTTTAAGTTGAGTGATTTTGAAAAACCTGTAAAGAGGAGAGAGAAACAAAAACTGCAGTTCCCCGTAAGTTTTTCAAATATGTATATTGTGTTTGTAGTCATATTCTGAATGAACTGTAAATAGGAAGTAGAAGAGTGATACTTATGTCAAGTCCTAACATAACACTACAGTAGAAAAATGAAAGCAATGCAAATAAATTACTTTTTTCCCCCAGTGCTAGTGGCATAATTTAAAATCAAGTGTGTGCATCAGTGAGCCATGCTTTTATGGAATGGAATGCCTGCAGCCCCGACTGTGTGGCTCAGTGGGTTGGGCGTCGTCCCACAAAGAGAAAGGTCACCGGTCTGATTCCCCGTCAGGGCACGTGCCTGGAGTGCGGTTTGGTCCCCGGTCAGGGTGCGTACGAGAGGCAGCGGATCAGTGTTTCTCTCTCACACGGATGTTTCTCTCCAAAGAAAACAATGGAAGGAAGATGAAAACAGGAGATGAAAGGGAGTGTGGGTGCGGATCAGTGATAGAATGTGCACATGTTGTGGGAAGCAGCTCTTAAAACACTGGGGTCCTAATACTGGAAGAGATGGTGTGCAGGGAGGTGTGAGTTGATAGACTTCCTGGTAATGGTAGACGTTTTAAAAGGGAAGAGCATGTGGGAAAGGTAATGGACATCAACACGGAAGTGAGGTCAGAACTGCTGCTTGGCACTCCTGAGACCCCCGAGGACTCAGGTGGCAAGCTGGAATAGATGGGCGCTCCATGAGTTTGGGATTAAATGCACTAACCTAGCGTTTGAGTTTTGTCCAAGGGCTCTTATCTGCATATCTCACCTGATTTTTGCCACTAGGACAGATGTTGACCAATTGGGAGGGTACCAGGGTACCCAGGACTGAGAGGAGCCTGGCAACCTTTCCTTCAGAGAATGCCTGAAGGTGCCCTGGGTGTGGATTTGATACAGGGTAAGGCCAGACAGGGCAGGTTTGGCACGGGGGGCTCAGGGGTGGCCTCTTGTCTCTTGCTGGCCACTCTTAGCTGTGAGCTTCCACCCAGAAGGTGGAGCTCAGCATGTGCCCCAGGGAGTTCCAGTTTGGGAGGCTGAATAGCTTGGGAGACCAGTGTCAGTGGGCCAAGCCCCAGAGTCAGTCTTAGTGCTCACCTCTGTCTTGAGGACAGTGAGATCAAACCTCTCTCTCTCTTCTCGTACTGGGGGTGGGGAGCCTAGGAAGCTAACAGTCCAGGTGTTTGTTCTCAATATGTAGCTGACCTCCCTAGATCTGAAACAGGCGAGTGCAGTTACAAGCACGACTGGTAGAAAACACTGGATGACCTGCAGGTGCACTTTCTGGTTCCCGAACAGGGGGAGTACCTGGGCGCAATCATAGCAGATGTTTCTGTGCCAAATTCAGACCTTTCCTTCCTTTTCCAACTGTTGGTCTCACAGGAGTGCACCGGAAGCTCCTGTAGCTCAGAGAGGCTGAGCACCCTGGGCTGTGACTCAGACTTTAGGGCCTGCACATTCTGGAGTGAATTTTCTCTCTTCCCAGTGGGCCCTAGCACGTCCGATGTTCCTACATCTAACCTTAAAGCCTGCTGGGGGTCTCTGACTCAAGACCAATGAAGAGACTGGGCCCTGAAGGGTTATTCCTACACCTTCAGGAAGCTTCAGAGGCTGGGGTGGGAGCAATACAAGATTTGGATACAACTAGCTTTCAAAAACGAAAGCAAAAAGGGAAAGAAGAATGTGGCAAAAAAAAAAAAAAAAAAAGGGAGGGGTGGTGCATCTTCATGACCTTGGGTTAGGCAAAAGCTTCAATGTGACACTGAAGGTAAAATCCATTTAAAAATTTGAGAAGTTGGACTTCATCAAAATTAAAATCCGGGCTTTAAAAGTAACTGTTAGAGATGAGCTAGTGACAGAATGTACACGTCTTGTATCTGATAAATGACTAGTCAGAATGCACAGAGAACATCCTAAAACAAGCGATCCAATTTAAAAATGGCCAAAAGATTTAACAGACACTTTTTTTCAAGAAGACACCAATGGCTAATACACAGTTTCTTAAAGACAGTCAGTGAAATGAAAACCGCAGTGAAAAAATCATTCCACTAGAATGGCCATAACACAAAACAGGTGTTGGTGAGGAGAACAACTGGACTCTTCATGTGCTGCTGAGGTGTGTCCCTTTGGGAAACCCAGACGGGCAGTTTCTTAAGTTAAATGTGACCCAGCAATTCCGTCACAATAGGGTGGCCAGGTAAAACAGGATGCTTGGTTAACTTAGGATTTCAGATAAATAATTTTTTAGTATGTCTCAAATATTACATGAAATATGCAAGAGAAGTATTCTCTGACACTCAAATTTAACTGGGAGTCCTGCATTTCAGCTCACTAGGTATGACAGCCCTCGTGCAAGGAAAACGAAAGGAACGGACACCCCCACGGAGAATTGATGTGTGTCCACGGCAGCGGAGGGAGCACCTCGTAGCCCCAGAGGGAAGCGATCGTCATGGCCCCCGGCTGGTGAACTGGTTTTTGAAAGGCGTCAACGGCTATTTACTCGGTGGTCTGCTGTTCAGCAACAAGGAGGGACGGGCCACCTCCTAGCACGTGTCGCAGCGGGGACGAACTTCCAAGCCTTCGTGCTCAAGCAAAGTAAGCATGATGAAAAAGCTGCAAACAGGCACAGGGGACTTTGGGGGACACTGAAAACGCCCTGAAACTGGCTTTTTGGTGATGGAGGCGAAACTACCAATTTACTGAGTCATTCACTGGACACAGAAAGTGGGTGAAGTTTAGTGTGTGAACAGACGAGTCACTTGAGCCACTCCTCCCACCCAGCACACTTTTTTTTGTCATTGCATCACCGTGGGCTCCCAGCACACCTCTGGCCCCTTGGCTGGGGCTCTACTGGCTGCCGGACCTGCACTGCCCCCTCCCCCACCCCCATCCTGGTTACGAGCATCATCCCCAGGGATCCGCTCAGAGGTCAGTTCTTCCACCCAATACTCATCCTGCCTGTTCAGTTCTCTGGTCCCCCGCAGTGTTTCCAGATCACTTCAGCAGGGCCTCTAATTCCACTTCATTCCCGTTAACCCCCATAGGGGTTTCTAGGACTCACCCTTCTCACCTTGAAGGAAGCAGGTAGTTTCACACCTTGCCATTTCCCCCACACCTCCTGTAAGAACTAACAAAATAGGTTCCTAGCATTACATGGTTGCTAACCCTGCTGGTCCCTTGTCTTCCAGGGGGCGTGGCCTGCCTGGGGTGCCCTGTCAGAAGCACGATAACCTCCATGTCTTAGTGGAGTCCTCTCTGACCTCTGTGAAGTCGTGCCCTATCGCACGCATGCTTCCCTGTGAGCCCTTACACAAGCTGTGTCCCTGAAAGATTCTGAGGCCTGCCTCTGCAGCTAGAAGTGAATACCCCATAGTAGGACCACCTCTCATTCATTTGTGTGAACCTCTTGCCTAGCTCAGCGTTTGGCTCAGAGCAGGCCCCAAGAAGAGTTTGTTGAGCGAATGATCATCCAGTTAAAGGAATCCCAAGTGAACATGAGCTGGTCAGAGAGAATGCAGCTATGGAGCTGGGTATTTCCTTTGTAGAAGCGAAGTCACCCTGGGCTCTGCAAACGGAGGGCCTGCAAGCTGTTCACACTGGCCTGTGAGCAGCCCCAGCTTCCCTTCAGGTCTTCGTAGAGACCTTTTCCTGTCTTACTCCCCGCCCCACCAGTCTCTGGTTCCCCTGTTGATTCTCTTTTTCCTTATTCCATCTACTGCTTCTATTGTCTTTCCATTAGTTTGTACTGTCTCATACTTAATGTTGTTTAACAAAAAAAAAAACAGTGAGTTCTCCTCAGGGCCCAGCACCTTTCATTTTTTTAATTTAATTTGTATTGTATTTTTTTCCATTACCATTTAGTCCCCTTATACCCCCCTCCCTCATGTCCATGAGTCCTTTTCCCTTCTTCCCAGCACCTTTTAGTAGGATGGAGTTGGTGCCTTTAGGATTGGCATCATTTAATGTGAAAGAACACTTTACATCTTCAGGAAGTCTTCACTGAGCATTGGCTGTGTGACCAGTCTGGTACGCACCGTTCATCTCTGTTGCACTATCCTTCCAACTTGAAGTTCTTAAACATGGTGTTCCAGACCTCCCCCCAGTTTGAGCTCAGTGAACCAGATGCTTTGGGAAGTCTTTCCAGTTTTACTAAATTTGTCATTCTAATATATATATATATTCCTTGCTTTGTGTGTGTGCTTTTTAACCTGGTGAGTGAACGGAGTCTGCTTTGATCTTATCGAGGTGTTGCCATCTACAACCTGTACTGGAAAAAGGAACAAGAGTTTGGTTGATTAGATTTCGGGGCCTGGGTTTTTAAGGAATGTGTGCTAAGGGTGGATAAGTGTGATACGCAAATCCGTGCTTGCTGAAAGCAGGATGGGTTCGGCCCAGGGCACAGCAGATTCAGCTCCGTTCCCCTTAGGCTCTGGCGCCCTTGGCTATATGTGAGTATCTCCCAAACTCGAATGCCTCGGCCCTCCTGTGATCTAACTCCTCAGAAACACAGACATTCTTTCTGTACCTTCCAGGATAGGGGGTTACACTGCCTGTGCCCCACTTTCAGACACCAGGGACATGTTCACTATTTCACAGGACAAGTTACTTTTGGGAAACAACACTTACTAAAAGGTTCTTTCTGGTACCCTGTCACCTCTTCTTTGGGCCCAGATGCCAGGCCTTTGCCCCACTTCAGCTGTGTGGGAAATTTGAGACCACACCCCTTGGGTCAGTTCTTGACCAGGGTGAACAACCCCCACGTCCTAAACTGTTGTCCGTGAGTACTGATTTCCTACGTGTATTGCTAGTAACCCCTGCTGCTGGTGGAAGGGAAACCGGATTTGAGGTCTGCGCCCGTCTCAAAAGGCAGTGTTAATAAAACAAAACAAAAAGCCTTCCCAACTCGGTCTGTTCTCCAAGAAATCCTCAGTAGATGGCAGTGTTGATCTTTCACTGATTTTTTTTTTTACACGCGCGTGCGTGTGCGTGTGTGTGTGTGTGTTGGGGGGGCAGGGGGTGGAGGTGCCTGGTGTTTTGTTGTTGTTGTTTGCTTTGTTTTTGTCAGATTTAGACAGCTGAGATTTTTGTCTCTCTTGAGATGATGGATTTCACAAAGTGGAAACTCAGTCAGTTTGCTGTTCGGGGCCTTGCCAAAACCCTGCCTCCCTGCAGCAGGCGAATGAATAATAACTACGTTGAACTAGTATTCCAGTGAAAGTTTTCTAATGGCCAAAGTTCTCGTGCTTGTAAAAGAAATAAAACTACGTGGAAGCGTAGAAAGTAAAAGTGAATAAAAGTTTGCCGGCTGATTTACTCTGCATGTGAAATGCACGTAGGACGTGAATGGGGTCACGTCACCCCTGTTATTCCGTGAATGGGGTCACGTCACCCCTGTTATTCCGCCTCTCCTCTGTGCTTCTCTCCGCCACGTGCATTCCTCCACGGCAACATACACGGTCTGCGTTCTTCCTGCTTTCACATTCACAATATATTCTGTTCCGGAACTACAGTCAAGTCTTTTAGGGGAGCTTATGAACACCTAAACCTAATAAAAATAGCATTTACCATATTGTGGTTATGGAAATACTCATCACTGCTGTACAAAATGTGGTCAGATCTATAGAAAAATGAAGATAATCCCATGTGCTTTAACTCCTACCCCACAATTGTGGAGGTTCACAGTTGTCTTAATTTCATTTGTTATTTTCTTCACTTTTACTCAGCTATCACTGTTTTTTATGAGTTTGTTTTAATGTCATGTTTCTTGAAATCTCATTCTTAGATTCCTTTTGCTCTGCTCAAGTACATTTGCAAATTTGAGGGCCCTGCTTTCTCTGCATAGCTGGGAATATCTCCCTCCTTTCTGATTGCCAGTTTGGCCTGGAGTATAATTTAGGCTCAAATTCCTATTCCAGATTAGATGGTTGGAATTTTAAAGACATGGTTTTAAAAGTATTTCTGCTGGGAAGTCATGTCAGTCAGAATACTTTGTAGTTGACCTATTTTTTTTTCTTTCTGGAAGCTCTTTAAGATTCTCATTGTCCCTGCGGTTCTGCAGTCGAGGTCCAGGTATGGCTCTTGTTTCTACTTATCCTGGCTGGCACCTGGTGGCCTCTCTGAAGAAGTGTGTTTTCCCCTAGCTCTGAAAACGTTTCTCTCCCCCTTTCTTTGTTCTCTCTCAAACTCCTGCTGAATGAATTGGTGCTGACCTCTTGGACCTTTCTTCTGTCTCTGAACTTCACTTAAATTCTTCACTGCTTTGTGGTTTCCCTGTGTTTTAGGAGATTTCGTCGACTTCCAGAGAACAGGTCTGGTTTTTAGTCTTGGCCATTCCTTCCGTTTGCTGAATTTTTTTTCTTGTAATTTTGACAATCATCTTAAATTTCCAGAAATGATTACTTGATTTCTTGAAATTAATTCATGATGGTTCCCTTTTTAATGGCAGCTAGCCCTTGTTTCAGGGGCTTAACCTCCTCTCAAATCTCTCCAAAGATACTCAAGAGTTTTCTTCTTGAATGTTCCCTACCGTGTCTTGTTTTTCCAGGATGGCTCTTTTTATTTATTCATCTTTCTTTGCCTCTTTCACGCTTTTGGTTTTCCTTAAATGTTTGGCCACCCGGGGCTGTTTATCCACTTTGATAAATGAAGGACTAGATTAATATGTCTAGATAGTCAGTTAAGGCCTGTTTTCCCGAGAGGCGTCCCCAGGAAGGGGAGGGCTGGCTAGAGGCTCCTACGGGCTGTTGGGCTGTGTTGTCGGCAGACTCACCTCTGGACTGCAGCCTGAGGGTGCTCACACGGTCACTTGCGGATATAAGGAGAGGCTTAAATAATGTACTAGAGCACTAGGCTACACTTTCCACTGGAGCAGAGCCATCCCCTCTCCCCTTGCCATGCATGTCTGTCGTGAACGTCCAGGGCAATTTTAAGCTCTAACCGACTTCTCTGTTGCGTTTCAACACCCATATTAGGATCTCTTCCTAGATAGATTACCTATATTTTTTGGAGAGTAATTTTTGAGTCCTGGGCAAAGTTGCTCCTGATGGGTTGAGAGTATATGAAGGGGTAGGAGGAGGGAAAAGGTGGGAGCCCTGCTGGCCCAGTCACTGAATATATGAATAGTCTTTGCTCAGTGATTCTGATGATTGTCCTGTGGCCTACGCTTGCTTGCTGTTACTTGGCTCTGAGTTTGGAGTTTTGCTGGAGTTACCTAGAGAAGGGAAGTTCTTAGTGCTGGTATTTAGGCCTATGGTTTACCTTTGTTCTTTCTCAATTCTGATCCCATTTATTTTCTAGCTTCCTGTATTTTCTCAGATTTTCTTTTCTTTTTTTCCTTTTTTTAGGATTTTATTTATTTATTTTTAGAGAGAAGGAAAGGGAAGGAGAAAGAGAGGGAGAGAAACATCAATGTGTGGTTGCTGTCCCTTACTGGGGACCTGGCCCACAACCCAAGCTTGTGCCCTGACTGGGAATCAAACCGGCGACACTTTAGTTCTCAGACGGGCACTCAATCCTCTGAGCCACACCAGCCAGGGCTATTTTCTCAGACTCTCTGATCTACTGACCCCTTCTCTTGTTTCTAGCACTGCTACGATTTAATTATGTTTTTAAAAAATCTTATATTTTATTCTAATGGGCCTGTGGTATAGTGGAGAGGTGGATGTATGTGCTCAATTTGTGACTTCCAGTACACTATGTTTTTAAACTTAAATTTTTTTCTTAATTCTTGTGTTTCAAAAGGTATAAGACAGAACAATAAAGTGAAAATATCCATTTCCTCCTATTCCAGATAAAGACTACTAGTTGTCCCTTGATATCTATTCTCCTGTTGTTCCTTTAAAAAGAAAGCCCCAGATTTTAACTGGGCTCATGACTGCTCAGCTAAGGAGGACCCTTCCTAGGTGTGGCCAGGTGATTGAGTTCTGGCCAGTGGTAGGTGAGCAGAGGCAGCCTGCGCAACCCCCGAAAGGCACCGGTGAGCCTCTGCTTCCTGGGCTTTCCCTTTCCTATTGGCTGGAGTGCAGTGGCACGAGGCGGGGAGAATGGGAGCCATCCTTGTCTATCCTGAGGAGGGCAAAGCTGCAGGGATGGCTGATGACAACACAGAAGCAGCCTGGGTCCCTGACACTTCGTTGCCATTATACCAGCCCGGTATATGAGAGAGAAATGGAATGCTACCTTGTTTAAGCCTTGTATTCTGGGGTCACTGCTTACAGCAGCCTATCCTGTCTCCACCTGGTGTAATCTGGGCTACTCAGTTCTCTTCACTGGAGGTAACTTCCCTGGAGGTAATGAGAACACGTTACTGAGCCCTTCCAGGACTATTTCCTGCGTAGACGAACATATGCATGGGTACATGCATGAGTGCATACATTTAGACATACACATGAACACACACACACGTGTGTAGCCCCCACTCCGTTTTTACCCAAATGGCGCTGTGCCAAACAGCTATTCTCTAAAGAAGAGGCAGGCTCTGTTTGAGAAGGAAGGTTGCTGGTGGCAGCCCCCAGCCCGGCTCCTCCTCCTCTTTCTGTGCTGGCAAACTGAGCTCTGTGCGTGCTGCCCCCTCGTGAAAACAAACTCAACCCACTCCACCCTGAGACAGTTTCTCCCTCAAGCCAAGTCCCTCAGAGGATTGATTCCATTCTCCTTCCCCCCTAAAAGAGATTTATTGAAATGTTACAGCCACATGGCATAATCTGCTTGTGAGAAGTTCCAGTAGAGTCATTCTCTTCCCATCTTGTACTGTTCTGGGGTCTCTGCACACCAGGAGTTGGTGCTTGGGGTGGATGCGCAGTGTGCCCATAGCCTGGTGCTAACTCTGGACACCCCGAATGTAGATACTGCAGCTGAAGAAAGCAGCTGGTTGTTGAAAGCCTTCTTGAGTGGTCTCTTTTCTCTCCGCCTGTCTTTCCCTCCCCCACTGCCATGTCCCTGGGGAGGGTTCCAGTGCCCTGAACTGATCTTGGGAGAGACAGCACTGGAGATTGCACAGCATCTCCTCCGAACCGCCTGCCCTTCCTATAAAGAAGGGAGAAGCCAGGAATCTACCTGGGGGGGTCGGGGGGTGGTGGTGTGTGAGTAAGAGATGGATAACAGGAACAAGCAGAGGGCGTCGGGGGCTGTTTCCTGTGGGGCCTCGGCCACCATAGTCTTGTGAAATTTGTGTCTTCCCAATTTTCCTTACTGTGGAGTTTTTTCCACTCTTGAAGCCTTTCAACTTGATTCAGCCCACTCAAATTGCCTAGGATAATCTCCCTTACTCAACGTCAACTGATTGTCAACTTGAACCCATCTATAAAATACCTGCACAGCAATACTTAGATTAGCATTTGGATAACGGGAATGTAGCCTAGCCAGGGGGACACATCCAACTGACCTGCACAGGTTGACTGAGCCAAGAGTGATCCACAGAGAGCAGACACCCACTGGTCCAGTTAGCTAGTCTTCGCATCAGTGGAAAGCAGCGTTTTTGCCAACATTATCCTGATGGATACCTGACTCTCGTAAGGCAGCAGGAAGAGATCCGACTGGCCTCCTTCACAGGGGAGGAGCCCAGCCCAAGTCCTGCTCACAAGTCCAGGAAGACCCGCTGTGATTTTTCTCTGCCCTCATCTCAGCCACCAAGGGGTTAAACCTGCCGTGGCCTCTGCCAGCCCTCAGGGGTTTCGGCCTGGACTCCAAGGCCATTAATCATTGGAGACCAGGGCTGTGGGAACAACACTTACCAGCAATTAACCTACAGCGGAGGGATCATTGTTTCCCCTGCCTGCACTTCCCTCTTCTGAACGCCCAATTACTCTAAATTAACATTTACCAAGCAAAGTGCCTGTTAATTGGAAGGGCAGTAGAAAGAAAGGCCACACACCTACCCAGTGTAACTTAATAACCTCAAAAGAAGCCATTAATTAAGAGGAAACGCTGTGCATTCAGATCTAGCTGAGATGTTGGCTGTCCAGGGTGCGTTTGTGTTACTCAACTCCGCCCCCGGCCTGCCCCCACCATGCCCCAGAACTTCAGGTTATAAAAAGCTCACTCACTCATAAGTAAAACTGCACTTTTGAGAAGTCCTCACTGATGGGGTCCTTAGAGATTCCTGGAAATAATCTTATGGTCTAATGGGGAAACTGAAGCTGAGGAAAAGGAAGAGAAGTGCCAGGGGTCACAGGGTGGGGGTGGGGGGCAGTTCTGCCATGCGCGCTGGGCCTCCTCCTGCCTGGCGGTCCTTTCGGGTGGCCCAGACCTGCTCGCTCTCTTCCATTCCTGCGACTGTTACACAACTTCCTGACTTGCCTTAAGTTCCTAACTCGTCCCTCCTTGTCCTGATCGCCTCCCTCCCCAAGAAAATAGAGACCATCCATGGGTTCTGCTTAGCTTCCCTTCCTCCCTACGCTCAGCCTCCCTGTCCTGTCCACCAACCCGCCCCTCCATCGCCCTTTGGTTAGAGAAGTGCCCTGAGTACCCGACCTGGGCTCTGAGTCTGTGCCTCCTCAGGGGTCTTGCTCCTGTCTCTCTCTCCCCTTTCTGTCTTGGCCCTTTCACTCCCTCCTGGATTCTTCCCACATGTTGGAGTACTCTCCTGTGACTCTCATCCTAAAATGGTCCTGCCTTCCCCCGGAGCCCTCCAGCTGCCTTCTTTCCCTCTCCCTTTTCCCTTTTGGTGGACAGCTTCTCCAGGTGCCCATCTGCACTCATTGCATATCCTCACCTCTCACCTACTCTGACATGCTCCTAAGTTCAAAATCACCTGTTATAAATTCAGGAATTATGTTTTTGTTTGGGGGGTTTAAAATACGAATTTTTTGCAGATTTTTTTTCTTTTAAAAAATATATATTTTATTGATTATATTATTACAGTTGTCCCATTTCCCCTCCTTTATTCCCCTTTGCCCTGCACCTCCCTCCCACCCTCATTTCTCCCTGCCTTAGTTCATGTCCATGGGTCATATATATAAGTTCTTTGGCTTCAACATTTCCCATATTATTCTTAATCTCCCCCTGTCTATCTTCTACCTACCATTTATGCTTCTTATTCCCTATACCTTTTCCCTCTCTCCCCCCACCTGTTCCCCTGACAACTTGTACCTTCCTCCCCAATCTCCCCCTCCTCCTCCCCACTGATAACCCTCCATGTGGTCTCCATTTCTGTGATTCTGTTCCTGTTCTAGTTGTTTGCTTAGTTTGCTTTTGTTTTTGTTTTTTAGGTTCAGTTGTTGATAGTTGTGAGTTTGTTATCATTTTACTGTTCATAGTTTTGATCTTCTTTTTCTTAGGTAAGTCCCTTTAACATTTCATATAATAAGGGCTTGGTGATGATGAACTCCTTTAACTTGACCTTATCTGGGAAGCACTTTATATGCCCTTCCATTCTAAATGATAGCTTTGCTGGACAGAGTAATCTTGGATGTAGGTCCTTGCCTTTCATGACTCGGAATACTTCTTTCCAGCCCATTCATGACTGTAAGGTTTCTTTTGAGAAATCAGCTGATAGTCTAATGGGAACTCCTTTGTAGGTAACTATCTCCTTTCCTCCTGCTGCTTATCTTTCATCTTGGGTAATGTGATTATGATGTGCCTTGGTGTGTGCTTCCTTGGGTCCAACTTCTTTGGGACTCTGAGCTTCCTGGACTCCCTGGAAGTCTATTTCCTTGGCCAGATTGGGGAAGTTCTCCTTCATTATTTTTTCAAATGAATTTTCAATGTTTTGCTCTTCCTCTTCTCTTTCTGGCATCCCTATGATTCAGATGTTGGAAAGTTTAAAGTTATCCAGGAGGTTCCTAAGGCTCTCCTCATTTTTTTGAATTCTTATTTCTTCATTGTGTTCTGGTTGAATGTTTATTTCTTCCTTCTCCAAACTGTTGATTTGAGTCCCAGTTTCTTTCCCATCACTGTTGGTTCCCTGTACATTTTCCTTTATTTCGCTTTCCATAGCCTTCACTTTTTCCTCTATTTTGCAACCATATTCAACCAATTCTGTGAGCACCCTGATAACCAGTGTTTTGAACTGTGCATCTGATAGGTTGGCTATCTTTTCGTGGCTTAGTTGTATTTTTCTGGAGCTTTGTTCTTTCATTTGGGCCATATTTTTTCTCTAGGTGTGCCTGTTACATAGTATGGGGCAGAGCCTTAGGTGTTCACCAGGGTGGGGCAACCCAGATCGCTATGTTGTGACGCTGTCTGTGGGGGAGGGGTCTGAGAGGGAACAGTCCTGCTTGGTCAGGTCTCCGTGGGCTTTCAGTCACTTTCCCCACTGCCCACAATCAAATTGGGCCTTTCTGGTGCTGATTCCCGGGTGGGTGGGCTTGTATACGTTCTAGGACCCTGTGGGTCTCTCCAGTGAGCTCTCCTGTGAGGCTGGGACTTTCTTCTGCTGCTGCCTCAACCCCCACAGGTGTTTTCAGTCAGAGGATTGAGGCTTTACTTCCCCACGCTGGGCCCCTGGGTTTCGTGGTCTGTCTCACTCCCCAGTTGTTCCTCCTGGTTTATCCGCAAGCGAATGTGGGACCACTCAGTCCATAAGCCACCACCTCGCTTGCTCCGCCAGCCACTGCCTTGCTTGCCCTGGTCCGCCAGCCGCTGCCTTGCCGTGAGTCCTCTCTGTCCAGCTGCCTGTCTCTGCCCCTTCTACCGGTCTGGATGAATGTTTCTTCTTTAACTCCTTGGTTGTTGGACTTCCATACAGCTTGATTTTCTGTCAGTTCTGGTTGTTTTTTCTTTTTAAATTTGCTTTTGTCCTTCTTTTGGTTATGTGAGGAGGCACAGTGTGTCTACCTACGCCTCCATCTTGGCCATAAGTCCAGAATTTTCTATTGATCACTCTCTCCCTCCTTCCTGGGTCTCACTCTCTTCTGGCCTCCGAGAAACCACTCTTCCTTTTACAGGTAGGTATCTCTTCCTGCCTGCTCCTTCAGGCCCCTTCTCTTGTCCTCATGCCTCCTCCATGGGCAGCCCCAGCCACTCTGGTGGTTTCCATTACCAACTAGATAATGATGATGATGAAAATGAAAAAGATGGCTTCCAACTCTCTATATTGTGTCCAGATCTGACCCCTGAGCATCAGGTTCCCACCCAGTCCCAAGGCTGACACCTCATTTGGGAGTTTTACAGGCATCTCACACTTACCGAGTTCAAAACGAGCTCATTATCCTCCCCGTGTCTGCGTCTCCCCTAGGACTTTCCATCTCGTTGAAAGTATTGCCATGCTCACAGGAGTCATCCCTCCCCCCATCTCTCATGTCCAATCAATCAATCAATTAATCATTCAGCCCTACACTTTCAATCTCCAAGGAGCCTCTGTCTTCCCGCTGCCATTACATTAGCTGTGACAAATTGCAGTCTTACCTCCCTACAGCCAGAGTGATCTTGCTAAACTCATATTTTATCAAGTCACACCCTTCAGTGGCTCAGCATTGCCCACGTGCTAAAGGTCACACTTTTCCGACCATCCTACAAGCCAGATTCCTCAAGACCCCCAACGGGCATTGTATTAAAACCTTGGAAAAATTCATGGACAAGGACAAGGGTTCTCATCTTGGCCTCAATTTTCTCGTTTAAAAATATTCAAACAAATATCCCTTCAACAATATTGGTTCTTAGAACTTTGGTACCCACTTCCTGATTTGTCTTTAAGCACTTCCATGAAGTAGGTGTTATTATCTCCATTTTACAGATGAGAAAAATTGAGTCTTCCAGAGTTCAAGGCCACAAAATCATAAAGGCAGGATTTGAACTTCAGTCTGATATTTCTTTTGCTTTGTCCATGATTCCACAGCTGAAGAATCCACGAGAGCAGAGGTGGGAGATCTAGGGACTCACGGACCATGCTGACCACACCACAGATCTAAGAGACTTTCTCACATTGCAAACATCTCTTCCTATGTGCCTCTGTGCCTGAAGCCTGAGCCCCCATCCCAAGTTCCGGGTCAGAGGGAACTTGCTCCCACACCTAGTCTCAGATGGAACAGGGATGACAGACAGTAGAGGATCAATAGCCATCTGTCCAGGCTCCACTGACAAGCTAATCTTTTCAGTAAACATTTCATTAGCTCCTGCCAGGCTGCTCACACCTGCTGTCAGCAGAGGCAGGATGAGGTGGGGGAGGGGGCCCTCTGCGCCAGAATGGGCTCAGGTGGCAGCTAAGGTCTCCTGTTCCCTGAGATCCAGCTAAGCTTGGCTATCATACCAGTGTCGCGCACTGGCAGAATCCAAATCATCCTCAAGATTTTTGTAAATTTCTGGAGACTTAATGTGCTTTGGTGTTTCCTCTAGCTCCTCCAGAGAAGCTTTCATGATCCGCCTCTCGATGAGACCCTTCTCCCCCCACCCCACTGTGAGTTCTCACAACTTTTGTTTTCCCTTCATCCTACTCTTACTACTGCTGCTGCTATGGATAATGTCAGCTGTATTGGTAACAGCAATAGCGAACGCCTAGAAGTGCCTGCTTTGTGCTGGGCACTGTGCTAAGTACTTGGCTTGCAGTGGTACCTTTGGTAAACCCCACAACAGCCCTTCTGCATTCGGCAGATGTGCAGAGTCTCCTGAGGAGTAGGGGCTAGATCCTGGGCTTATCTACCTCCCAAGTCCAAGCTCTTACCCACTGTATTGCATTTGCAAATTGTGGCTTTATTTGACTATTTTCTGGCTCCCCCACCCCATTGTGGGCTTTGCAGTGGTGGGAGGCATGTCTGCAAGCTGAACCACTACATCCCCAGCACAATGGTTTTTTTTACAAAAATGATACAAGGTATTGCACCTGGTTTGTTTAGCCTTTGGTGCTCCCAAGCCAGGGGAGAAGCTGGTTTTTATTTGATGTTTTGTGGGGGTGGTGCTTGTTTTTGCCATGCAAATTCACACTCCTCAGTTGCTTCAGAGGAAGACTGCTTCCTGCAGATATGGCTAATTTGGGTGATCTCTCATTTAGCTCCACCTCCCCTTGCTCTTAAAACCAAACAATGTCCAGAAAATGTCCTCACGCTGGGCCATAGCCCTCCTTCCCACTGTGTAAACCAGCAGCTCCAGTTCTTCGCGTCATGGGGTGGCCCTCAGCTTTCAGAGTTACGTTTGGTGGCTTAGCCTCCCCACTTTCCTCTCCTGTTTCCCCTGTCCCGGCTCTCGGCTCTCGCTTTATTCCCACTGCTTTGGGCAGCCCTTCCAATAAAAATTATTACTTTGGGGTGATTTCCAGGGAGAGAAAAAGGAACCATTGACATCACGCTGTCAGGTGACTTTATGGGGTTTGGGTAGCCCCAGATGCTTGGTGGCAGGTGGGAATACAGGCTCCCTGGTACCAGAGCATGCCGGTTATGTATTGCTGGAAAGGACAGAGCCAGAACACTGTGTCTGACTAGTTCTAAGCAGTACATTACAAGGCCCCTGTTAGCCCTGCTGTTGGAAGAGAAATAGAAAATACCGCTAAGTTAAAAATCAACTATTAACATCACCTATCATGTTTCCACCTGAGGAAAGTCACTGTCAAATATGTGACATGGTGGTTCAAAGTGTTCAGACTTTTTTCTATCCAAACTGGCACACAAAGAAATCCTATCCCATTAGGCATGTGATTCTAAAACCAGATATACTCACTTAGCACCACATGATGAGTGCATTTCTGTGTCAAGAAACATGGATTTGTGTCATTTTTAGAGGCTCGGTGGTATTCTAGTATAGTATGGAGTGCGACTTATTTAACCAGTCCCCTGTTGATGCGCACCGTTTTCACCGTTGGAGCCCTTTATGCAATGCTGCCCTGAATGTCTCCGCATCTCTAGCCCTGTGGCTTGCCTGGCTTCCTCCCCGAAGGCAAGGTTTCTCAACAGTGGCACTATTGGTGATTTGGGCCTGTACAATTCTTGCTTTGGAGGGAGGGCTGTCCTGGGCACCAAGGGGTTTAGCAGCATCCCTGGCCTCTACTCACAGGATGCCGGTAGCACACCCCTCGCCCAGTGCCCTGTCAGTCAGTATCTCCAAATTGCCAAATGTCCCCTGGGTGGCACCCTGGCCTGTGCTTGAGAACCACTGCCCTGAGGATAAAAACGTTAAAAGATATGCAAATTTTCAGACTTTTGTTATGTTGCCTTCCAAAAGCTGCTCCCACTGTGTATAAAAGGGCCCAATTAACCCCCCCTTATGAACACGAGTGTTACCATTAACAGAAGAAACGACCCAGCTCATGAGACAAAAAGTTCTCTCGTTTGCTTTCTTTTTTATTACTACAGAGAGGTTGAACATTTCAAAAACCACGTTGTGCTCACTGGCTGTTGTTTCTGTGGCAAACTATCTTTCCTTAAAATCTACTCTTTTTTCTTTTGGAGTATTCATTTTGTTCCCCTTATCTTTCCGTGTCATCTTTTAATATGTTAAGACAAACGTAGCTTTCATAGCTTGCTGGTTGTCTTTTATGAGTTGACATCTGTGGTTGTATTTGTTTCAAAATCCTTAAGAATCTTGGGAGCTGGTTCCAGGGGAAGCAGCCCTGCACATTTGTGGGGTCGGGGCCCCAACTCGGAACCTCCCCAGCAGTTCCATCTTTCCCTGGTAGAGGATGCGACTGGAGTGAGGCTCTTTGACGTTAAAATCTGCTGAATGTTCCTTTAGTGTTTGAGTGAAAAGCTCTTCCTCTGAAAACCCGCTTGTCAGGAGGAAGCCTTGATCTGGGAAGGCTGACCTGGGGCTTGGCCATAATTAGTTCAGGTTAATTATTGCCCATCTGCAGATTCACAGCAGGGGTGGGAGGGCCCTCTTCCCCTAAGCAGGGGCCTCTGGAGGTTTCTTTTATGAGCTCTGAACCCTAAGGGACGACTTCAAGTAATGAATTTTCCTGTAATCAGATTTGAGGGTTTGTTCCCTGAGCCATCCAGTCAATTGGAGCATGAGCACTGGCTGGGGTGTTTGGCCAAAGGCTGCAGAAGATGAAACACCAGGCATCCGGTCAGCAGCCCAGTGAGTATATCGAAAAACTGACATGACATTTTACAGACACCCACCTCTTCTATTTCAGGAAGTTTTCAAGGGAACGGTTTTCTTTACAAGGAGAGGATATCATCTGGGAGCTATTCAGGGAAGAAGAGTGTTGTTTTTGTTTAGAGTATCAGAGAGTAAGAGTCCAATTATTCTCAAGTGAAACCCTGTGAGTTTCACCTTCCACTCCTTCCCCAGGGGAGTAACACAGCGTGCACACGTTTGTCAATATTTAACTTGTCCAGTGTTGATTCGGCATTCATTCGTTGGTTCATTCATTCAGTCACCGGGAGGCACGTGGCTTCTGCTCGTTTTACGACATGTACGTGCCGCCCGTATTACTGGAAAAACAGATGCTTTGAGCAGGTCTGCTGCTGCGCACGCCCATGAAACCACGGAGGTCTTGCAGCACAGCTGGCGGGGCCTGCGCAGGGAGCCGGAAGGCGATGAGGAGGGGACGAGCGGAAGATAACGGTGATCAGTACGCACCGCCCGCGGGCAGGTATTCAGTGGACGCTGGGTCCTTTTCCCAGGGGAGTCTCCCATTCGAATCTCTCAGAAAATGCAACAGCCTCACTAGGTTTGAACTTGGAAAAAAAAAAGCCCCCAAAGAAGAGGAAGGGGAAGGGTCAAAGACCTCTGTGTTGCTTCTGAGACCACAGGGCCAGAAGCAGAAAGCAGCTCCGGTGGGTCTGTTTCTCCTTTGGCAGGTACCTGCGTGGCAAAGTGAGGGCCTGCTCCGGGCCAGGAGGGATATCTGACAGAGTGGAGCGCCCCAGGCCGAATCTCCAAGGGCCCTTGGAGCTGGGAGGCAGCCAAGTCGGAGGAGGGACTTGGCTGCAGAGGAGACCCTTCTGCTCTTTGACCCATCACTGGAGTGAGCCACATGGATCCTCTTGGCTCTTGATGATGCTCATTTCTTGCTTTTCTTTGCAATTGCATGATTCTTCTTTCCTTTCCAGCCAGTCTTGTTGGTGATTTGAAGGGAGTTCTTGAGATGGAGTTTCCATTCAACCCACTTCGCTTCAGGAGCCACTCACTGGTTTCCGACAAGAATGGAGATTGCAGAACTTCAGAGAAAAACAGTCTAAAGACGGAGACTTCAAAAGGGAAGTGCATTCTAGAAGGATGTAATGCTCTCAAAAAGTCATTCTGGGTTAATTCCCTTCTGTAGTTCATGCCAATGAAAGGAAAAAGAGAAGCAGGCAGGCAGAAACCCAGGCGGGGCTGCACGGGAACTGGGCTGGGCTCAAGGGATGTAACTGCCTCACGTCAAGGAGGGGATAAGAGGACGCACGCACACGCATGCACATGCACGCAGGAAGTACATCAAGGACATGCAGGGGCGTGGTCAGGATGGGAGCCCTGCACGGCTGAGATTTGCGGAATAGCAGAAAGGCTTTGCTGGTTCTGTCGTGTATGAGCTCAAAGTTGCATTGAACGGCTGACAACAGAGACTTGAAACAATGGCTTCAACCAAAGAGGGGTGCGCATCTTTCTTTCAGGCAGTGCAAGGTTGCTCTGCTGGCTGCACAGGGCCCTCAGAATCTTCCTACTCTGCCCTCCCCAGTGAATGGTTCCCATCTGCAGTTCGCCTCCTGGCCCGGCATGGCTGTGGAGCTCCTACTAGGAAGAAGGAAGCGGGGTGCAAAAAAGGTGGCTTCGGAATGTGTCAGCCTGCTTCAGAGTAATTCCCCAGAAATCCCCAATGACTTCCATGTACTTCTGACTTTCCACCTCATCTGCAAAGGAGGCTGAGAAGTGATGTTTTGTAATGGGGCCCAGGGCCACATTCAACAACACAGGGGATTCTGTTACTAAGGGAGAGGAGAAAACAGACAATGGGGAGGGGCAAGGAGCAGGGAGCAAAGAAGAAAAAGCACGCTCCCTGCCCTTCCCACCTTGGGATACACGGCACACTGTTGCCAGGCAAGAGAAAGACCTAAGCCTGGAAGCCCAAGCTAATTTGCTTCTACCTTCTCTTTAAATGTTAGAGGGAAGTTCAGACCCAGGGGCGTGGAGGAGACAGAGCAGCATTTAAGATGATTTCAAGTTCCAGCCCCCTGGCTAAGTTTGAACACAAGTCAGCCAGAAGACTGAGAAATCCCGGAGCATTTGCGGAGGAAGGGGGTCACGTGGGATCACAGTTTCCGAAGTGTGTTCCACAAGATGCTGCTGGATGTTACATGAAGAAATGGATCAGCGAATGGTCAACAAATTTGGGATTAAGTTAAGATGTTTATTTCATGGCAGAAAAGGTTGGAGTCATGAATATGCTCAACTTCCTCATGATTTTCTTTTGTTGTTTTTCAGAAAGGGAGCATTCCTGAGCTTATGTGACCGTAGAAGTTCATTCTTGCATAGCATCCCATGGAATAAGCGTTCCAGGGTGAACATTTGGGAAATAGCAGTGTGGACGGAGGCTGCTTCCTAACCTGCTAAGATGCTTAGCTTTCTCAAAACACTGCCCTTTCCAGACCAAAGAATCAGTCTTGGGCCCGTGGCCTGGATGTGTGAATTTTGCCAAGCTCTCTGGGTTATTCTTACACTCACTGAAGTTTGGGATCCACCAGGTGATGGAGCTGAGCCTCCACTTTACAAATCCTTGATGAATTTACATCCAGGTAGCTCCTCCCAGCCTCTTCAAAACCCATTCCTCTCATCACCATTTGGAACCTGTGTAATTTGCTTGGCCCTGTTCAGGGCAGCTTGCATTTATCTTTATTGCCACTCTCTTTATTGATTTAGGTCCATCTCTACAATTCGTCAAGCTTGGATTGTATTTTATTCTTGTCCTCCAAAGTAGCTAAGATCCCTTCCAGCTCCGTATCGCGCAGAGATCTGATTAGCTGGGTCTCAGTTCCATCCTTCAAGTCATTAATGAAAACATTAAATGGTCCTGGGTTGGCAGGAAGGTCTTGGGGGCTCAGCAGATGTACGGCTCCCATCTCGGCCAGGGACCTCTGCTTGGTGCAGTCAGGGCTGGAGACCACGCCCAACATCTCCACTGTATGTTATTGCTTCTTCCTTTACAAAGCCATGCGTGGTGTATAACTCTATGTGGAAAAAAATAGAACCTGCTAATCAATTCAATAAACATGAGAGCAACAGATGTCTTTATGGCATATTCTGTTTTCTCTCTCACAGCAGCGGCATGTTGACCACAGGCTAAAGAACTTTATACCAAACGTGTGCATTAGAAAGGTCAATTTTTATGTAAATGGCAGCTTAGTTCCATCTTTGAGATACACCCTTCCAGGCCAAGTCAACCTCCTGACAAGCAGCTTCTACACAATAATGCAGGAAGAGCTCACTTTTCTGAGCGTTTCCTAAGAGCTAGTCACCCCTCTGTCTATATGCGTTCAGTGATTCACCACACATCATACTCCTTTGATGGGAATGCCGCCATCATTCCCTTTTCTAGGCAGGCTGTCCAGACCCAGAGAAATTAGATACGATGCATGAAGTGCCAACACTCATGAGCATCAGAGCAAGAGCTCAAACTCAGGCTGTCTGGCTCCAGCGCCGAGACTCTGGGCCACCATCCCGTATTGTTGCCGCAGTCACTGAATGAACGACTTGGTAGGAAATGCCTACCCAGGGGGCTCAGAACCCAGAAGTGACTAGAGAGACTGACCATGTGCAAACAGGATTTTATCAATTGCGTGATTTTATGTTTGAAAACGGTTCCTCAATATTGTTTGCTCCTATTGTATCGATGAGAAAGTAGAGGCGCAGAGATGGCTGCCCAGAATCAGTGTGGGTCGGTTGACTCGCTTGCCCGCCCAGGGACACACCCAAACAGGCGCCGCCTGGAAGACTCCTGGGAGAAGTGCAGGCTGCAAAAGTGCATGAGGAGACAAGCATTGCAGGTCGGATGTTCACTCCACCCCACTCTGCCCAGAAGTGCTTTCTCTGGCCTCATCCTTGAACCTGTGGCCAAGCACGAGACCTACAAAGCTTGCGTTACCCACTGTGGGCCTGTGAGATGATGGCCGAACTGAAATTTTCTCTGACCCAACAAACTCACTCACTTAACTCACGGGATCTGGGCTGGGCCTGGCCTTACTTAGGGACCTGAACAGACCGGGGCCTGCCTTTAGAAACGTGAAAGTCAAGTAGACATCCCCCACAGTCCTGGCTGCTTTGGACACGGGACCTCATGCCAGGGCGTACAGCCATCACCAGCTTCAGGAGGGCGGCAGGGAACGGGCAAGGATTCCTGTGGGAGGGCGCAAGAGTTGGGCCTTGAGGCTGGATTTCAGTGGCAGCTGGGGGCTGGGCTGGGTGGGTTCTGCGGGGGAACCACTACTCATGCATCACCTTCATGGGTACCGGCGCAGCTCAAACACCTGCCAGCACAATCGACCAAGTTGGATTTTCACCTGAGACGCAGCCGCTCAGCCAAGCCCTCAATAGCTCTTTCCTGAGCTAATGTACATCTCATTAGTCAGTCGAGCCAGTCAGTCCGGGTCCCTAGAGAAAGAACTGTCACTATTTCAGCCAGTGATAGGGGGTTGGGAGACCTGCGGGGCCTTTGTTCTGGGTGTGAAGACTGTAACGCACTTTACTCATTGGCCACCAGAGGGCGATGGTCGCCCACACATGATATATTCCTGTAGAGACAGCCAGGACGGTGCCTGGCAGATCTGGGAAGTTGTAAAAAGCAACTTTTTAAAAGAAAGATGATAAGGATTCCCCCCACTTACAGAGCTTTTTAAAGCCTTTAAAGTGTTATCTTCCAATCCTAGCAAGCAGCCTAAAGATGGCTGCTTAGATGCAAGGACACTTGATCTGGGATGCCAAGAGAACTGTTTAGACTCCAGTTGGGATGCTCAGAGGCTGTGTGCACCCCCCCCCCCCACCCCCCCCCGCTAAAAACAGCGATAATACTGCCTTCAGTCCTATCTCATCCGTGGAGGTTTAAATGAAACAAGGAAGTGAAGGAACTCTGAAGGACATAATGTGTAAAGACAAGAGCTTTGATAACAATTAAATTTATTGGGGGACAGAGTGCATGAAGATGACAGGTTTTGATGGAAACCACTTCTGCTGGTGTTTGTTGCCAGCATCCTTCCTGTCTGGTCAGGAAGGGGGCGGGCAGAGACTGAGGAGCCCACCGTGCGCTTGGGGTGGAGCTGCCTCTTTTCATGGAAGGCGGCTTGGCCATGGTCAGGGGCAGAGCAGCATCCCTACACTGAGACCCTGAGGACAAGAGGCAGGCGAGGTGGGGAAGCTGGGAGAGGGCCGGTGGCTGTTCCCAGACAGAGCTCCAGCCCTGGTTCTCACGCTGCCTCACTGTGTGACCCAGGGTGTGTCTTGCTGTCTGTACAATGGGCAGGAGAAGGGATCTCTTCGTGCCCTTCCAGCTCTGCCATTCTAGAATCTTCCAGCCTTCAGAGTCCTCTGAGCGGTTTGGACAAGAGAGAGAAAGATCGCTGACTTGGGGAGCCGGAGGGGTGGGAGAAGGTGAAGAGTAGCCCCCGACCCACAGGGGACCTGCAGCACATGCCTCTTGTTCTGTGGTCCGGATTTTCTCTCCTATGGAACGGGCAGGTCTGACTAGGCGATCTCTAACCACTGTCTCCTCCCCACCTGTCTCAGTCAGCACGCACAGAGCCCACGTGGACACCACAATTTCCTGCTCCTGATTCTATTAAACAAGGAAACACTTTGCCCTTTGACCATTTCTGACTTCTGTGGTGCTCCCGAAGTGTCCCAGCTGAGTTGTGGTTGGAGAACATGACTGTGAATGCCCATGTGGCCCTTCCCCCCACCTGCATCAGGGGAAAATGAAAAATTCTTCAACCCTGCAGATGTCAGGGCGAACACAGGCGGTCAGTGGGGTCTGGGATCTGGTTGCCTCCCTGACACTGGCTCCGGGGCCCCTTGTCCAGCCTCTGGTGTCCTCAATGTCCAGCAGCTGGGGACAGGGCAGCTCCCTGGTGCCACAGGGTCCTGCTGCAGCTGCTGTAGCCAGTGGGACACTGACCCCCTGCGAAGTCATGTTTACCTTCTAGTGCTTTCACTGATTTTTATGTTGTAGTGCAAATTTAAAGCAAACTGAAGTTTATGGAGTGTAGGAAAGTAGAATCCATCTAAAAATACCCCATGTGGAACCGTGATTGCCCCCCCCCACCTCCCACCACTCTCCCAAGATCTCCATTTCCACCTCCCTCCTCTTTGCTTTATACAGGTGCAATTCTTCCCGCTTCAAATAAGCCTTCCACAGCTGCTGTGCCTGGTCAGGATGTGACCCTGATGCCCTGCCCCAGCTAGGACACCAGACTACCTGCCACCAGGCCCCTTTTCCAGTGAAGACCGCCGGCCCTCTCTGCCTTTCCTGAAGATGTGGATGGCTCCTCCGGGCCTGTGAGTGAACCCTGGCATCAGTGTCCTTGGGCAGTTCCCCTTAGAACGAAAGCAAGGACCAATACTTACTAAGCGTTCCCTTTGCGCCAGGCTCTTTGCTAAGTGCAGTGCGTGTACTATTCTGTGTCATCCTCAGCGCAAGAGGGGGGTCATATCTTTTTCTTATTATTTCTAATTTTTTATTGAATTTATTGGGGTGGCATTGGTTAAAATTATCTAGGTTTCAGGGATACAATTCTGTGTATTGTATTGTGTGTTTACCACCCCAAATCAAGTCTCCTTCCATCACCATTTATTCCTCCTTTATGCTCTTCTTTCTCCCACTGCCCCCTGGTAATCACCGTACTGATGTCTGTGTCCATGAGGTTTGTTTGTTTGTTTTCTGTGCTTAATCCCCTCATCTTTTTCACCCAGCCTGCAACCCCACTCCTTCCTGACAGCTGTTGGGCTGTTCTCTACCTACGAGTCTGTTTCTATCTTGTTTCTTCGTTTATTCTGTTCATTAGATTCCACATGTGAGTGACATCATATGGTACTTGCCTTTCTCTGACTGGCTTATTTTACTTAGCATAATGTTCTCCAGGTCCACCCATGCTGTCACAAAAGGTAAGATTTTCTAATTTTTTTTATACAGCCGAGTACTATTCCATTGTGGAAATGTACCATAGTTGTTTTTATCCACTCACCTAGTTATGGGCACTTGGGTTGCTTCCAAATCTTGGCTGTTGTGAATAACGGTGCAATGAACATAGGGGTGCATATAGCCTTTCAAATTAGTGTTTTGGGTTCCTTCAGGTGTATTTCCAGAAGTGGAGTTGCTGGGTCATAATTTTTGGAGGTAACTCCACACTGCTTTCCACAGTGGCTGCACCATTCTGCGTTCCCAAGGAGGTGGGTCACATCTGCATTTTGCAGATTGCAGAATTGAAGCACAGAGAAGAGACCCAGGTCCAAAAGTCACCACGTTAGGAGGGGGAGTGCTGGGATTTGAACCCTGGCTTCAAAGGCTGTCCCCAAATGCCTGATCATCTTGAGAAACTGTCTGAGACGTTTCCCAAGGGATAGAACTCAAGGTTTCTTCATCTTTGCTGCCAGGCTTCCTTACTAAGGTCCCCCCAGAAGACACTTTGCCGTGTGCCTCTCTGCTCTGTTACTAGATTGGAAGCAACTCAAGCACAAGACCAGGGTCGAGAGAGACACACAGAAAAGGCTGGTTGAACTGAATCATCCTCCATCCCGGTAGCTTCCCTGCATCGCATACCTCTTTTCCTACCCTCTCCCTCATCCTCTCTGCATGTGGGCCTGCACAGGCCTCTGCTGGCCACATCTGCAGGGACAGACATCTCTATGGCCACATCCAGCATCCTCCCTGGGCCCTGCTGCTCCCCCTTCTTCTTGCCAAAGCTCTCCCCTCTGGTCTCCTGCACGCTGCCCATGACGGGTCATTTTGCCTCCGACAGCGTCTTCCCTGCTATCTCCATCCACAACCCTCCTACCTCAAGTGAGGGAGCTGTCCACATCTTTGTCCTCACTAGTCCCCAGTCCCTAATATATATGCCGCCCACAGCCCACACCAGGCATGGGAGCCGTTCCATAAACGGGGCTGGATGAATATTTAAAGGAAAGTAGTAAGTAGTATATTAACAACTTACATGGATGTTGTAATGATCCACAGTGAAATATTCCCTCACCTCTGCAAAATTATCATTCCAAACCACGGAATACATTAGGTTTTATGATCTCCTCGCTTCTTTGGGGAAATATAAATCTTGAAATATCATCTTCATGTGACAGGGCAAGGAGTCCCCTGGGATGCAAGATGTTTAAGAGTGTTAACCAAGAATCAGAAATAGTTCGCGATTAATATCGTTTTTGTTTATGGGCACAAATAAATCCCTGGTCTAAGGCTGGCCTGTAAAAATCTGTCTGTGATGGAAACTCTGATTGCAAACGATGGAATGGGGAGACAATCTGAATTTAAAGAGGTGATTTGGGGACAGGGTTGCAGTGTTTAGGAGCTAATATTTTCTGACTGTAAATTTGCATGCTGCCCGACATTCCCAGTCACCCACTAAAATGAATGGGAGAGACTGGCGTTTGTAGCAATGGTCTACAGACATCCAAGTTTTGTAAGTAGGTCGTGTGCAGTGGAGAAGTTTCTTTTTCTAGGATCATTGAAAGTGGCCTCTTCTCCCTTATTCTTGCACCATTAAGGGGAGGAAATAGTGGGGACGCTCAACATGAGGGCGGCAGAGGAAGATGTGTTGGTATTTGGAGCCTCATGTGACTGCAAGTCGGGCGGGGGATCCTCAAGGGAAGAGCATTGCTTTAGAAGTAAGAACACCCACCTTTGCCTCCTGCTCGTTAGCCCCGTGTAAAAGGAGTCAGGCCTCCGTCACAGACTGCCCCCCCACCCCACCCCACCCCGGCCCTGGCTTCTGGAACAAAGTCCAGCCCTCGGAGTCCTCGGCCTGGCTTCTAAAACTCTCCAAGATTTGACTCTGCCCCTCTCTCCAGGCTCATTTCCCATCACACCAGGCTTTTGTGATTCAACACACTCTCTCCACTTCTTGGTCCCTTAACCTGCAACTTCTGCCCAGAATGTCCCTCCTCTTTGAGCCATCTGGTAATGGCTGTTTTTAAAAAACAGCAATAAAAGCCACCTCATCTATGAAGTCTTCTCAAGGCTCCCGGGAAGAGAGGTTCTCCCTCCTCTGATTTTCTCGTACACCCTGAACGTCGCTCTCTCCCTCTGTCTCGGGGCCTCACAGAACACAGGATGACAGGACCTCTTTCCTGCCTCACTGGTGCTGGACTTGACCAAGGAGCTTGTTTAGACCAGTAGGATGTGAATGGAAGAGCCACGGCCTTAGAAGACAATGTGTTTTTTATGTTCTCTGGTGTTGCTTTGATTTTCCAGAGAAGAATGTGCCTCTGACCGCTGCCATTCCAAGGAGAATATGGAGCCACATGGAGCAAATCTGAATCCAACCCACACCTGGAGCCAACCCCAGCTGCCATTCAGTGGAAGCAGAGCTGCCTCAGCCAAAGCACAGAACTGGAAGTGAAAAAAATAGATGCTTGTCGTTGGAAGGCACTGAGTTTTGAGGTGGTTTGTTATGCAGCATCAGTGTGCCAGGAGCTGACAAATACACCATGCCACTTTGGGGTTCAGCCTCAGAGAGGAACTGTATGTAGAGGAAGCCACTTGCCAAGTTTGGAGGAATTAAAGACTGTTAAAGCCTCCAGAGAATCCACCTTTGGCGCAGTGCTATGTCTCATGTGGCATGGAAGAAGTGAGGCAGCACCAGGCAGACGAGCAGGCTAGAGACACAGGCAGAGAGAGTGCTCCTGGATGCACGTCCAATTCTTGCAGACAGATCTAGGCCTCTCACATGCTGGGTGCGGGACAAAGCTGCTCTGGGAGGATCATGGGGTTTATACAGGTTAGAGATCAGCACAGGGAAGCTACAATGTTCAGGCCTTTGGGATCTCAGACAAGGGAAGATCTTCAGTTATCAGTCTGACACCCTCAGACCAGACAGGACCAGGCACCCCCACGGAGACCCCAATGCAGGAGGCCCTGTAGTATGAGGACGTGGTACTGCAGAGTGAATGCATGCTGTTTTAATCCACTAATTTTGTGGTCATTTGTTCAGCAGCAGTAGAAAATGAGCACCAGCTGAAAGCAATATAATGATACAGCAATAGGGGCCTGTGTGTTAGACTCCTGTTTTTGGAACAAATGACAGAAATTTATGGAAGAGAGTATAGAGCCATGGTTATAAGTCTGGGCTTTGGGGGCAAAGAGACCTGGGGGTCCGGCTCTGGCCCAACACTCGCCAGCTGTGTGATCCTGGGCACGGGCCACGCCCTCGGGAAGCCGCAATGTCTTCCTCTGTACCTGGTGTTCTTGTTGTGAGGGCTAAAATGTGCCTGGTACAGAGTAAGCCCCTGCCAAGTGGTCACATCTGTTACTTTTACGCATTATTATTATTATTTAATACAAAAGGACCTCCAACGATATGGCGGTCATCTCAGGGGGAGGGAGACTTCCTTTTTCACATCCTCATTTTCTGATTTTTCTGTGACAGACAAAATTTCCTTTGGAATAAGAAGAGTGTGTTTTAAAATACCTACTTTGGCCATGGCTGGCGTGGCTCAGTTGGTTGGAGCATCATCCCGTAGCGGCTGGACCTCCAGTCAGGGCACATGCCTGGGCTGCGAGTTCGTTTCCCAGCCTGGGCTCACAGGAGAGGGCAGCTAGTCAGTGTCTCTCTCTCTCCCTTCCTCTTTCTCTAAAAGCAATGAAAACATGTCCTTGGGCAAGGATAAAAAAATCCTGTCAAATTCATTTTTAAACAGTGAACTAGAGTTCATTGCTTCTTGGGCAATGTTTTCATTACTTTATTTTTTACAAGCTAGTTGCAAAGAAATGGTTTCCATTGCCAGTTCTTTTAAAACATTTTAAAAAATGGAGAACACATGTATGGTTTTCCATCAAATTGCCTTTGGCCACATGGTTTGCTACCAAGGTGTTGACGTGGAAGGGACTCCAAGTGGGGGCAGCAGGAACGCAGCCCTGGGGGAGGGTGTGTGGGGTGCGGGGTCTGACCTTCTGAGGATGGAGGGGCAGGCCGGAGCATCTTGGGACAGAGGACAGGTAGGCTCTTGCTTGTTCCTGAACTCTGGGAGGAAAAAAAATCTATGTCCAATGATGATTTTAAGCAGTTTGTGTTTACTTAAGAAAGCAATTAGTTGTGGATATTTCTTTGAGAATGGCTGGAAACCACATCTTTACTTAGTTATGCAAATGTTAGCTAAAGCAAATTTTATTTTTTAATATTAATTCACCAAATATATTGAATGTCCACTATGTACCAGGCAGACTAGAATGGATTTGGGTGAGGGGTGGTGAGTGGTTAAAGAGAAACACAAAAATGAATAAATCAAGGTCACCAATTTTAATAAGTATATTATGTACTTGAACATTTTTCCCATACCTGCTTTATCTGCTTTTCATTTCTTTTAAAGTTCTTTTGCAAAACCATGTGAAAGGAATTTCCAGACATGGTTCTTCATCCCTGTATATCTCAGCGTAAATCTCCTAGGAATAAGAACACACTCTGACATCACCATATAGTCTTATTACTAAGAAAATTAATAAAAAGTCTATGATATCTAATACTGTCTGTATTCTAATGCCTCCAACACAGATATTTTAAAGCGGGTTTGTTTTAGCCTGCTCTGATTTGGTGGGTGGTGTTGTTTATTTACCTCGGACCGGCGCGGCCTGTGGTGCCTCCGTTCCTCACAGTGTTTCCTTGCGCTGCAGAATCCTTTCAGAAGCAAGCCACCGGGCTCTGCAGGGCTTGCCCTGCACCTTCTCATTAAGTGACAACAAGCACCACCTGTTGCAAGGAGAGCTGGCCCCTTTGGGACCCTCCTTCCCACAGGAAGAGCTCAGGCTCTCATCTCATGGGCCATATTTGCTCAGGTAGGGGGAAATGGGCTGCAACCAATCAGATCCTTTGGACCCTTCCTTCTGCCATTGGCAATTTCAAACCGAAACCCTTCGATTCAGCAAACATTTACTAAGTGTCTACCATGCACTGGTCCTTTCCTGTTTATTATGGAGTTACATGTTCATAGGAATTCTGCAGGGCAATATAGTGGTTACAAGTCTTAGTCCAGAAATCCAGGGGTACAAGAAATAGTACTGTTCTTTATTTCTTTTCAATCAACTTCTGACTTTTTGAGTTCTCTTACTGTGATTATTTTATCTTTCTGCTTCAGTTATTAGTAGGCTCCCCCTTCTCTGTCTTCTTCTCTCCTTTCTTTCTTCTCTCCCCACCCCCTCTGTTTCTCTCTTCCTTCCTCTTTCCTTCCCCCTCCATTCTGCAGTTCTGCGCTTGTCCACCTCCCCACTACATCCTCTGTGTCCCTCCTTTACCCTCTGCTGTTCCCTCCCTCTATCTTCTTAACTGCACTGAGCTCCCTAACAACAGAGCTGTCATCCACAGCCAGAACAGTGAATTCCCACTCATTGAGTGCTCACCGCACGCCAGGCACGTGGAGGGTTCTAATCAGTCCTCTCAGGAACTGTATGAGGCGAATTGATTGGTTATGATGCTTTAGGCTGCAAGTAACAAGAAACCCAACCCACAGTGGTGTGAACCACTAGGACCTTCACCTTTTCCTTAACAGGATGTCTGCAGGAGGGTGCTGCTATTCTTACTCATCTGTTTGATGGTTGCATCAAGGATCCAGCCTTCTGCTCTGTGGTCCTTCCTTGGACTTACTTCTTCATGATGGCAAGATGGCTATTGGGTCTTTGGTCTCTGTTTGAAGGCAGGAAGCAGGACAGGGGCTGGGTGGTGAGATCCTTTCTTTTCCTGTATTTATCTTTAGGGAAAAGATGTCTTTCCACGGAGCACACCTGCAAACTTACCCCTCTCAACTCCTTGGTCTAAAAGGAGTTATGTGGCCACTACTACTGCAAGGCAGACTGGGAAACTGAGTGTTTAGCTTTTTCAGCCTCTGCCATGATGAGAAAGGAGGAGGGAGTTGGGAACGTCCATTGGGCAGCCACTTAACAGTATCTGCTTCTTTATCTGCCCTGCTTTTACAAAAGAAAACTGAGACTCTGCATAGTTAGTACCTGCTACTCTGCATAGTTAGTACTTGCTCAAGGGTCAACCTGCTAAGGGGCAGAGAAGGATTTAAATCCATATCTTTTTGGCTTCAAGTTCACACCAGTTTTTTAAATGAGCAGTTCTTATTAACCAAGGGCACTCAATAAGGCACATAACTGTCACCATCCCCCTGCATACACGTATCCAAACATCTCTGAGTGCTTGCTGTGTGCTGAGCAGGGGTCCAGAGATGGATGAGGAGGGTGCAGTCCTGTGGGCTCACGGATGCATCATCACGGATGCACCAAGGTGCGGTGTGGAAAGTGCTCCGTAGAGCTGGTGTGTGAGGTGCCGAAGAGGAGCACGAACAGCTGAGGCTCAGAAATGTCACCTTGCCCAATGTCTCCACCTAGAAAGTGGCAGAGCAGAGACTCAAAATCTGATTCCAAAGCTGGGAGCTCGGCCCCTCTTCCCCTGCACCTTTTGCCATGCACAGCCACCACCAGGTGAGCGACTGTAACACCTAAGCAAGAAGTGGACCCCAGCCCCAGTAGGTGGTTTCTGAATGCTGATGATTTTCCTCACAGATCCCATGGACACCATGACAAGCGCTTGAAGAATACTTCCCTGGAAACCTATTATATTAGTCAGCTCTGGCTGCCATAACAAAGGCTCACAGCCCGGGGGACTTAAACAGCAGACATTTACTCTTTCATAGTCTTAGTGGCTGGAAATCCAAGGTCAAGATGGTCTCAGGGTTGGTTTCTTGTGTGCTTCCTGTGCCATCCTGGAATCAGCCATTTCCCTAGGGAGCCTTGGTTCCTTTCATTGGAGAATAGTTTTAGAATCAAGATCTGGGTGCTGGGTGTGCTTGCTGCTACTGAAGTGTTGTTGCCATTTTCTAGGTCCTGTCAGCCAGGAAGGCAAGGAAATACGTGTGTGCACACTAACTTGTGCACATACACAGAGCTATAATTGTTTCTATGGGAAACCATCCATGTTTATATTAAGTTCAACATGAATTCGTGCTGCTATCTCTGTTCAATCCATTCCCACGCTGATCGCTCTAAGCCTCACCCCCTTGCTCGCCTGCAATCTCCCACTCCAACAACGGGAAAGCTGCCTTCCGCTGCCTGCGCTCCGTGTACATTTAATTGTTCAATTCCGGTACACATGTAGAGTCGCTTCAGAACTGTTAGTCCTCAGCCCCACGGGAAACCCCTTGTCATCTAGAATGAAGTTACATGCCATCTCTCTGCCTTTAGTTTGACAGACACTAATTTGCACAATTACTTAGGCTGCCACCTTTCTCTTCCTTTCTGTGAGGTGGTTTCATAGATATAGGCCGACTTCCTTTTTTCCCCCATTAGGTGGATTTCTGCCCATATAGAGTCAGCCTCAGATAGTCTCTGCGACCTCTTCTTGCTCCTGGGCCGCCCTTCCTCTTTTTCACCCTTCCCTCCTCTTTCTGACGCCCTGGCTTCATCCTGCTGCCCTTCACTGGGCAGAGGACAAGAGTGTGTGCTTGGTCTCTATCCCAAAGAAGCAAAGACGAGTCCTTACACCCAGGAGGTGATGCTCCACCACATCCGGGGGACGAGGCCCTAGATCCCAGGTCCTCCAGAGGAGGGAAACGATGAAACAAGAAAACCTTTCTCTTTCTAGCACTCATGGCCTTCCAGTGTTACCTCAGTGTGTCACTATGCTCACTTAACCGCCACCCACAGACATGAGGGTGGACAGGAAGAAAGGGGGTGGCAGGGCTCAGGGGACGACAGGCTGCAAGCCTGGGTGGGACTCGGGCATGCCACAGCCATGCCAGGACCCCACAGGATATAGGTTTTCCCAGCTCACATCGTTCATGGGGACAAAATGTCATTCTCCTTCTATACATTATTTTCTTCAAATGCTCTATGATGTTTATTTTTTAAAAAATCATCAGAGTATTAGAATACATTGAAAAACATCACTCACTCCTCCCCGCAAGTGATCTAAGTTACATTCTCATAGCTGTGATGATCCTTGTGGCTCTGGGGTGGGAAGCGGTCTGAGGTTTGAAGTGACATCCCTCATCAGTTCTGTCCCTGGGGCTGAGGAGGGAACCTGACAGCTGAGCACTTCTTGCCTTTGATAAGCACCTTTCTTATTCTAATTACACCTTTCCCTAAAGTAAGTTTTCCAGCTCCACCCCACCCCCCACCTAACCTCTTACATCCCTGTTTAAAAGGAGCCTATTCAGACAGCTTGTGAACAATGATGCTTTGGGATGGTTTAATGGGGAAAGGAAACCTGTAGAGGGTCTTATCTGGGGTGAGCGCCTCAAGCATCCAAGATAATCTCCCTGTCACCTCATGACCCAGCTCCTTCATGCCACCTTTTAATTTTGGTAGCAATTATGGTGTATATGGATAATGTCCATTAGCATATTCATGGTCATCTCCTCATATTTATTGTCTGCACAACTCATTAATCTTCATCTACTTTGTGTGCTTGACAGCTCAATCTATTTTGCAATCGCTGGGAAGCAGCCATAGCTCCCCAAAGCCTTTGTTTTCCTGTAAATAAACTGTGTTGGGGACCAGAGGACAATGGTGCACCTCGTGGTGATTGACATCAGCCAGGGCTACTAATCAGGATGGGACTTCATTGCCAGCTGAGTCGAGTGCATTCTGGGGCCATTGTTCCAATGCTGCCAGGGCAAGAACACACACAGCCAGTCACCTTCGAAAGATGGGTTGATTGTTCTTCAAGATTAGACCGAGTTGCCTTATTATCCGTCCCAGACGACAAGGCCTCTCACCCAAACAGACGCATTTTCAGAAGCTGCCTGTACACAGGCCAGATTTGAATTGCTAATGTATAATCTGCCCAGCACAGATGTGCGATGAATATTTGGATTTTTTTTGCCCGTCAGTCCAGGAGGCTGCACTGATGAGGTGATGAGCATTCAGTGATGGGTCCTGGACGTCGGCCAACGGTAGGGTCTGAGCACTTATGCTGGCCATAATCCGATTACCCCCCAAAGTGCCTTTGCCATAATTCCGTGGCAAATTCTGTTACAGGGACCTGTTGGATGGAAAGTTCCCCTTTCTTTTTGGTGCAATAAGATGTCTTGTTATGTTTTTCATTCTTGGGAAAGCTACAGAAGTTGCCTTTATGGTCGGTCCCCTTACCTGCCAACTTGTGAGGCTGTGAGTCCTGTGGAGCTGACTCCTTGGGTTTGAAGTTGCCATTTTCCAGCTTATTTTCTGAAGCTCTTTGTGTTTCAGTTCTCTCATGTGTTAAAACGGGTTGAAAACTTTTATCAATCATGTTGAGCTGCTGTGAGGGTCCAATGAGTTGATAGAAAAGAGTAAGTCGCAGAAGAATGCCTGCCTTATATACACACTTGGCAAATGCTAACTCTTACCACATTATTGGTCATATGCTTTCTTTCAATATTATTGCGGTCAAATAGCTTGGATACCCTGGAAGTAAAGTTAAAGCATCTTCATTACCTTGGGATGTCTCGTGCATGGCCCTTCCTACACTACTGTGCCTGGTCCATTTCTGTTTGTACGGAACATTTCCTGTACTCATCTGACCACAGAAGCCTTTTTCCTAAAGCATGTTTTACAGCTTATTTCCCCAGAATATACTATTGGAGACGCTGCGCTAGAAGGTGATACACAACACAGAACGCTGGCAAAACTTTGAGAGAAAAACGTAGGATTGAAGAATGATATATATGATACAGTCATGCTTCGCATGTAAAGGCAGCGGGGACAAATTATGCAAATGCAGACATTCTCTGTGAAATCAAATGCTGCTCAGGGGTGTGCTCCGTGCGCAGAGGACAACGGTTCTAAAGCAGGACCTCGCACGGGGCAGCTGAGAGCTTGTAGGAGGCAGTGAGACCGAGTGATCGTACTGAAATAAGTCTAAAAAATCGCAGCAAATATATCATCTAAATTGACACCAAAAGATTAAAGTATTTGAAGTTATTTATATACTTTTTTAAATTTTTAAATTTATTTTTAGAGAGAGGGGAAGGGAAGGTGAAAGAGAGGGAGAGAAACATTGGTTGGGTGTCTCTCGTAGGTACCTCACCAGGGACAGACCCCAGAACCCGGGCATGTGCCCTGACTGGGAATGGAAACCAGCGACCTTTCACTTTGTGGGAATGCCCAACCAACTGACCACCCTGAGTGGTCAGGGTGAAGTCATTTATATTGAAACAGTGGGATAACAGCATACATCAGTGCAGATCAAAAGAATAAAGAGGGAAGAGACAGTGTCTTTTTAAGAAAAAAAAGGAAGATATGTAGAAAGGATATCTATCTATACAAAGGTATAAGAGAGTGACCCCAGTCATCTTTATTAATGCCTCCTAATAAAGCATTAATGGCCAATACTCAGATGTGAGGAAAACCCCCTAAATCCAAGGTTTTTCTGCTTATTAATGAGACAACCCCCCAAAAAAGAAATATTCAAAATAAAACATAGTTGAAATGATTATTCAAAGGTAAACAAAAAGGTCTGGGAATACTAATATCAAGCAATGCAGAATTATACGAGTCAAAGAGTATTAAATTGTTAGCAGTTTCATTTCTTTAGCCCCAGTCAATTGCCCAAGGCAGGTCTCAGATACATACAGCAAGAATTAATGTGGAAGGGGAAGCAAGGGGCAAAAGGTGTGTGAGAAGGCATAGCTCGTCTGCCAGGGCCCCTTGGGTGTAAGTTTTTGGGAACCTCTACTTTGAATGTTGGAGAGGACACTACTGTATCTGCCTAACTTACCTTCTTCTGGGGACTGCTTCCTCTTCCTTGCTCTGTGCACCCCGGGCTCCTTTCTCCCAGCTACACATGATCCTGGATCCTGGCCGTGGTTGATGGGAGCTGACCCGAGCCAGGGAAACCACAAGACATCGAATCTTCACTGATGTCTTTTCAGACTCTGAGAAAAACGGCTGGTTCCTCTTAGAAACTGTAGGATGGAGGTCTTGGTTGCTATTGGAGGTCATGTTCCTGGCAAGAGGAAGATACTGTGTACGAAATGAACTCTCATATTTAAAAACAAATGCTGTTCTGGTGGTTTTTGAATTCCTGGTTCAATTTGAACCTCAAGTCTAGCCATACCCTGCACTTCCCTGGCTCGGTTATGCAGCTTTTCCTTGAATGACATGATCTCTTCCTGTAGCTTCCGAAGAATTTTCTCTTTCTGCTTTTTAACCTTTTACAGTTATAAACTGTATTAGTCAGAAACGCAGCTCTAGATTGTAACCAAGAGTCCTGACTAATACAGTTACCTTGTTAAAAAATTTAATTAATGGTACACACGTCCTGACATAAGATATTGCATTTACTCCGTTAAACTGAAGTATCAAGTCAGGTTTCTGGGTTCCACGAAGCAAAGGGAGCAAACAATTTAGCTGAAAACAAGCTGATCAACCTGGCAATTTGGTTTGAAAATAAACATCATCAGCAATTTTTTAAATCACTAAATATACAAATATATATATATATATTGCTGTATTGTTAGGCAATTTGCAACCTTTCCATATGTCTACTTACTTTCTTTTTTTAAGATTTTATTTATTTATTTTTAGAGAGAGGAAGGGAAGGAGAAAGAGAGGGAAACACCAACGTGTAGTTGCTTCTCTCGGGCCCCCTACTGGGTATGTGGTCTTGGCATGTGCCCTAGACTGGAATCGAACCGGTGACCCTTGGGTTCGCCAGCAGTGCCAGCCACGAATTTTGTATGTTTTTTAAATTTGCTTTTTAAAATGTTAAATATTTGCTTTTAGAATGTAAAGCCAATTATTTTTCACCTAGGCTGTCTGTAGTACCAAAAAGTTGGTACATCCTAAATATGGCAATAGCTGGAAACACAAACGTCCAAAACTGTGTTGTAAAAATGTATGTGACTAATAGGATTACTTTATACTTCTTTTTATGTTCAGTTTTTTTTCTTATGAGAAAACCAACTACTGAAATGTTTAAAAAAAAACTACAAGCAAACAAAAGAAAAACTTAATCCACACTGATGATCACACTCAGTTTTTAAGACTTAAAAGACTTTTCCACCTGGGTATATATTCTTATAAACTTTTATAGTTATATAGTCACATATATATCTTGACATTAATTCATTTAAAAAAATCTTTGATTTCCTATAAAAATGGGAGTGCACCACATGTGATTTTTAAAAAGACCCTCAACTTTATGAGGTGTAATTTACATACAATACTGCACACTCACTTTAAGCACACGTTTCATTAGTTCCGACAAATTTTACACCGTTATAACCACCACCGGGATGAAGGGGTGAAACGTGTCCATCATCCAAACATGTCTCTGTGCTCTTTGCTAGTCAATCCCCCCCTCACCTGGGGCCCCAGGCAAACGATGATCTGCTTTCTGTCTCTGTAGATGAGGTCGTTCTTTCCTCAACAGTTTCACATGAATGGGATCATACAGTATGGACTTTTGGGTGTCTGATGTGTATATCGCTCAGTGTGCTTTTGAGGTTCATCCGTGTCAGGGTGCTGGTCAGGGGCTCACTCCTTCTTACTGCGGGGTGCTCCACTGTGGGAATGCACCACCCTGGGTTTGTCCATTCCCTGGCCGATGGGTGCTTGGAGTGTTTGCAACTTTTGGCCATTAGTGAATAAAGTTGCTGTGAATATTTGAATAGAAGTTTTTGTTGAGATATGTTTTCACTTATTTTAAGCAGAACACCTAGAAGCAGAATTGCTGGGTTGTGTGGTAGGTGCTGTGTTTACCTTTGGAAGAAGCTGTCAAACTGTGTCCTAAGTGGTTGTACTGTTTTGGAATGTGTGAGGGTTGCAGTTGCTCCACATTCTCGTCAACAGTTTTGCCCAGTCTTCAACTTCATGGGTGTGTACTGGTGTTTCATTGTGGGTTTCATTTGCATTTCTTTGATGACCAATGATGTTGAGCACCTTCACATGTGCTCATTGGCTGTTCAGGTATCTTCTGTGAAATGGCCTTTCATATATTTTGCCCATGAAAAAATTTGGGCTGTTCGTCCTCTTCTGAGTTGTGAGAGTTAGTTATATATCCCAGATGCAGATCTGTATCATATATACTAATAATGAGTATTTTCTCCAAGCCTGGCTTGTCTTTTAAAAAATTTTTATTTTTTTAAATTTTTTTATTGTTTTAGAGAGAGGGGAAAGGAGGAAGGGAGGGAGAGAAACGTGGATATGAGAGAGAAACATCAATTGGTTGCCTCTTGTAGGCACCCCGACCTGGGGACGACCTGCAGCCTAGGCATGCAACCTTCGGCTTTGCAGGATGATGGCCAACCAACTGAGCCACACCAATCAGGGCTGGCTTGTCTTGTCACTGAAAAGCAAACAAACAGACAAACAAAAAAACAGTGTCCTTTGAGGAGCAGTTTTTAATTGTGATGAAATTCAACTTACCGTTTTTTCCCCTTATGCTTTGTGCTCTTTGTGTTCTAAGAAATCTTGGCCTTCCCCGAGGTTGTGGAGATTGTTCTCTGTTTTCTTGTCTAAGTTCTGCAGTCTAGCTTTTATGTGTAGGCTCATGACCCACTTCATGTTCATTTTTGTGTATGGTTTGAGTTCAACATTGAGGTTCATTATGTTCCATACAGATGTTAAAGTGTTCCAGCACCATTTCTTGAAAAGACTGTCTTTTCCCCATTGAATTACCTAGTGCCTTTGGCGATATAATCAATTGACTACCTATGTGCAGATCTACTTTGGGACTCTACTGTATTGGCGTGGTCTTGCTGTTTACCCTTACTTCAGGACCCCTGTCTTGACAGTTGGGAACCCTCTTGATACCGAGTTAAGCCATGCACACACTGAGAGGGAAGTACACCTTGTCAGGGTTGTCTAGACCATCTATCCATGTCCCCATGGTGTGACTTTCCCGACCTTACACCCCCCACTGCTGCATTCGCTGGGTGGCCACAGATGGGAGCAATTCATCCAGGCTGGTGAAAGGGTGCCTTCATCCCTCACAAGTTCACGACACTCTGAGTTTCCAAATTGGCTTCACACCCCCTGTCTCAGTCATTCACATACTGATTCAGTGCCTCTCATGCACTTGTTTACTTATTTACTTAAATAAATTATTTTACTTATTACATTTATTACGTTCATTACACTTATTACATTTATTACACTTATTACATTATTTACTTATTACATTATTTTACTTATGTACTTTTAGAGAGAGGGGAAGGGAAGGAGAAAAAGATAGACAGAAACATCAGTGTGTGTTGCCTCTCCTGTATCCCCCACTGGGGACCTGGCCCGCAACCCAGGCATGTGCCCTGACTGGGAATCGAACTGGTGACCCTTTGGTTCACAGGCTGTCACTCACTCACTGAGCCACACCAGCCAGGGCCCCTCATGCACTCTTTTATTTGTCCATTCTTCACAAACACCCTGTGAGATGGGCTCCTTAGGTCTGATTATACCCAGTTAGCAGAGGAGGGGACAGGCCTTAGGATTATCAGCATCAGGACACCTTCTCAAAAGTTGCGATTCTAAGTTAAGTAGCAGAAAACCAAAGGTCAGTCTGAGTTTACCCTCTTAGCAGACTGTTCTAGTTCTGCCCGACAAATTCTGGGGAGAGGCGGCAGGCCACAAGTCAGTCACACCTGTGCTACACTTGTGTCTCCTATCAAACCTCCGCATACACACACACACACACACACGCACACACGCACACTCACACACACTCACTGAGCAGCTCTTCTAGACTCTATTTGTCTCGGATGACCTCTGTGGTGGGCCTAGCGATAGTGCTTCCTGCAAAATATTTTAGCATGTGCTTGTGGTCCTATTTCTGGGTGACAAGGTGGGGGTCACCCTTACTATGAGCCCCACCCAATCCCCAGTCCTCTTGACAAGGATAGAGTGCATTTTCCGGCTTGAATCCTTTCAAACACCCAATTCAAAATCTTTTGAGTTAAGCTAGCTTGAATTTCTGCTTTGTGCAAATAAATGACCCTGATAACTTCTAGGACTTCCAATGACCCAGTGTCCACTCCAGGGAGGGCAGTGATTCTCACAGGGGTTGGGATAGAGCAGGGGTGTCAAACTCATTTTCACCGGGGGCCACATCAGCCTCGCAGTTGCCTTCAAAGGGCTGAAATAATTTTAAGACTATATAAATGTAACTACTCCTTAACTGTTAAGGAGTTGAAATTATATTCAGCCCTTTGAAGACAACTGTGAGGCTGATGTGGCCTCCGGTGAAAATGAGGTTGACACCCTTGGGATAGAGCAATGGGGTGAGTGTGGGACACTAGCATCTTTTAGGATCAGGGTACTAATCTGAAGACAGATGAGCATCGTGTCCTCTAATTTGCTGACTCAAGGCTGTACTTCTGAATTTCATCATTATTTAAGAACATTTATGCTACCAAAGGGGTGCAGGCTGAGAAGTTCTGGTACGTGCAGTCCTGGGTGGGTCAGGTAACTGGGTGGAACCCGGCTCACTCACGTTTCAGTTGCGTGCTCTTGGGCAAGTCTTTCATCTGAGCTCCTTTCTTCGTGCATAAAATGGGGGGTTATCATGCCCACCTCACAATACTGCTCTGAAGATGAAAAGGGACAAGTAAGAGCAAGGCCTTTCTAAACCCGAGGACCTGAAAGGGGCAACTGCAGTGCCGTGGACAAGGTTTCACTGAAGAAACACCACACAGGAGACTGAACCCACGCAGGAAGAAAGGTGAAGTGGACGGACTTTTGAACCAGAGAGCCTTGGGACTCTGCCCACCTCTCAAGGCCGTGTGACAGAGGCAAGGTGCTCAGCCACGCTCACATCTAAAGGGAAGACCACCTACCCTCATGCAAATGCTAGGACTCAGCGAGTTGCCTGCTACGCATCTTACATCACGCCCAGCAAAGTGCCAGAATTACTATTGATTAGGTCCAGACAATTCACTTCAGCGTTTCCCTAATTTCAGCTTAGTTTTGGCAGCTGTAAAGACCTCCTGTGGACATGGTTCCTTCATGAGCCCAAGAGCCAGGGGTCAGTGCACCAGAGGGTGGAAGCTCCCGGCAGACAGGGCTCTGCCTCTCTCCCAGATCTGTGGTCTTATTGTCACCTGTGAGGGCTTAAGACAGCAAAGGTAAGGCCCACGAACCCACGGAGCCTGTTTTGGAAGGATCTGCAAAAAATGGTGAAACAGGCAAACGTTTTGGTGCTTGGAATGGGTAAGCACTGGCTGCGGGTCAGAGCATGATCAGCTACGGATCACAACGGAGTCTGTCTGTCCTAAACCCAGTGGTTGGAGCCCCCAGGCCTTTTTCAGGCTGTGGTTTCCTGAGAATCCCATGCACTGTGCCACGGAACGGGGGTGGCCTACTCTAATGGATGGTAAGATTTCACAATACCAAAGAAAAACACTCAACATATTCCCCAAGACTCAGTGTGTCTGACACTCCCATTTGGAAGAACTCCTTTTTGGTATTGCAATCCGGCATAACCACCCTATGAGAAAAGTAGCCCAGCAGTTAACCCCCTTCACAGATGCAGTGCCGGAGGCAGAGACTAAACAATCTGACCAAGGCTCTCTGGTCTGTGCTCTTGGGGAGGCTTCACGTGGAAACCTTGGCTAGGGATCTTTGCTAATTTTTTTAGTGAATTTGGCTTTAAAGGTTTGTGGAAAGGTGCTTTCTGCTCACTTGCACTTGGGTGAACAGGTAAATAATGGACTATGAGACTGGTCGGTGCCATGAAAAGGGTCGACGACGGGGAAGATCATTCCCACTTTGGGAGGCGATGGGGGTCGGGAAAGCTCCACAGCGGAGGGATGAGGCAGGCCTTGAAGGGGAAAAAGCATGTGTGCCTTATGCTTAGTAGAATCTTACTTAACACAACACAAATATGAACAAAGCTGGCAAATTGGGTGGCATCACAAAATAAGCCCTTCGTAACACACACACGGCATGTGCAACTTCAGTATCCCATTTACTCCTAGTTTCTGACCTCGGGCTTGGCTGCCTAATCTACGGATGGATCACAGAAGCCAACATTTAATATTTATTGCTTTTCCTTATGATACAATAAAATCATCTTTATTAAAAAAAAAACAAAACAACCCAGAACGTTCTTGCTGTGGACCCAGGCAAAGGTTAAGACTAACTAAAACTTCCCGGCAGAGGAGGAGGAACAACTAAGTGCACTGATTCTGGGAACGGGTGACCCTGTTCCCGGTATGCTATGAAGCCAAATTCTTCCACTTGGGTGATGAGACACAAACTATCAAAACCAATTAAGGCACACTGTGACTCACTTTTATAGGCAGAGCAGCAATAATCTAGAGAAAATAAAATTCACACATGGGATTATATCACATCTTTTAAAAAGTGTTTTATTTATTTTCTTTTAGAGAGAGGGGAAGGGAGGGAGAGAAACATTGATTGGTTGCCTCTCCCCAGGGACCTGGCCTGCCACCCAGGCACATGCTCCAACCAGAAACTGAACCAGTGACCTTTCAGTTCACAGGCTGCTGCTCAATCCGCAGAGCCACACCGGCCAGGGCTATGGATTATATATTAACACTGACAAGACTCAGAATTACTATAGCACATTGTTTTTCTGAAAAAAGACAGAAAGGTGTGGTATATAGGAAGGTGGCTCAGGTTCAAAATCAGTGCATTTTTTAAATGCCCCTTGACACCAGATTCTAAGTTTCTTTTATGGTTTCAAAATCGAGTCTACAATCTATAAAAATAATATTGAGTGTGGCATAAAGACCTTAAAAAGTCCGATTACACCAGAAGTTTGGTGATATACTGGTAGAGCTGTTCTGTAAATGCTTCAGGGGAGAACTTTTCCTTCACCCTGGCCCTGCCAGCCAGCCCCATCGTGGCTTTTAAGGAAGGTTCATGGATGAACTTTTCTATTGCTTCTGAGAAGCAGGCTGGGTCAGGCTCACACAGAAACCCCGTGACGCTGTGGACAATGGACTCCAAGGGCCCGCCTGAATTAACAGCAATGACTGGGCACCGCATGTACATGGCCTCCAAAGGGACGATGCCAAAGTGCTCATTGCTTGGTGTGTAAATCACACACGTGCAGCCGTGGAGGAGTGAGATTTTCTGTTTGTCCGAGAAAGACCGCAGGAAGGTTACGGACTGGTCAAGGTCAAACTGCTGGGCCATTTTCTTCAACTCCTGATAGTGTTCCACGTTCTCCAGGACTCTCTCGTCATAACCACCAGCCACGATCAGATGGACCTTTTCCCAGTCCTGGGAGGGCAGTCTTTCACGCAGCTTTACTAGGGCCTCCAGTGCCAAAGTCAGATTTTTCTTCCTTTCGTATCTGTTGATAGAGAGGAACAGAAACTTTTTTCCCTCGGGGACGAGATCATCGAGTTTTTCAGGGACAGCTGAATCAAAGCTGGTAACATTCAGAGATGGGTAGAGAACGTCAGGCTCTATGTGAGGCAGGGATGCAAACGTTTCCTTAAATATGGCCGCCGTGAACCGGCTGTTGACCAAGATGCAGTCGGCCATGCCCGTGCTGTATTCCTCTAGCCAGTCGATCGGGGTCCTGTATAGGCGTTTAAGAAAAGAATCCCTCTTGGTAAGAAGCAGATCTGGGAAGTGACAATAAAACAAGATCTTCTTACGCCGTCTGGCCAGCTTGAACACTGGGATGCAAGCAGACACCTAGCCAAAGCAAAAATCAAGAATAGATATAGTTGACTGGTCACCTAAATTGAAGGAACACACTTCTACCCTGCCTACTAGTCTGTGGGCTCCTTGTGGGCAATGCCTTATTCTGTGTTGTGCCCCTACGGACTCGCCCCAGTACCAAAGGCTGGCAGACTTTTTCTGGATGTGTGCTACGTATTTAAAGCTGCAAGTGCAGTGTTTCACCTAACACAGTATTGTCCAATGGAATAAAGTCTAGTAGCCACATTAATTTTTTAAAGTATTAATTTTAATATTCTATTTATCTAAACTATTACCACTGCAAAGTGTGACCAATGCTAAAAAAGTTAATGAGATACTTCACTTTTTTCCACATTAAATATTTAAAGCCAGGTGTACTTTACACTTACAGCACATCTCAGTGCAGACTAGCCAGGTGTCAAGTGCTCAATAGCCACCTGTGGCCAGTGGCTACCATGCTGGACACAGCAGCTCCAGTGTATCCCCCCTGAGGAGCCAAATGAACTACATAGGTTAGAGTGCAGGCCGTGGGGTCAAGACTGCCAGGGTCTGAGTCTTAGCTCCACTAGCTAGCCGTGTGCCCATGAGCAAGTAATCCACCTCTCTGGGCCTCAGTTTCCTTTTCTGTAACATGGTGACAATTATAGTACCAAAAACCCGCATGTTTTTTATGATTATCAAATACAATGAGGTATGTGAAAGGCTTAAGAATTTAGAGTATAGTATGTGCTCAGTAAATATTAATCATAATCATGACTGAGCATGAAGTACACACTGGCATTACTAGACTTTCCTGTTAGATAATTTTACAAATCACTTAATCTCCAGCTCATTTAACACCTGAAGGTGAGCTTTAGGGATATTGAGGCATTTATCTATAGCACAGGTGGCAAACACAAGGCCTGTGGACTGAATCCGGTCCTTTACCTTGTTTTACCTGGCCCGGTACTTTGTTTCTACCTGGCGGCAGCACTGAGCCCTTGCTTAACTGTTAAGGAGTAGTTATAGTTACATAGTCCTAAAATTACATTTGACCCTTTGAAGGCAACTGTGAGGCTGATGTGGCCCCCCCGTGAAAATGGGTTTGACACCCCTGATCTACAGCTACTTAGTGAGAAAGTAGCAGCTAAATGGAATTTGAATCCACGTCTCCCGACTTCCAACCTCAGTTTTTTCTCTACGCGATGCAGTCTTAGCTGCCTCATGTTCATGAACTAGTCAGACATGCAGGGTGTTTGGAAAATGAAGTACCTTCCACACAAGCAAGGATGATCAAAAGTAATTCAGGGGTCATAGTTAAAGGAACACAGATACAAATGTGATGCCATTTCCCCTTCAGCGTGGCAAAGATCAAAACGGTCGGTAACATTCAATGTGCACAAGAGCACGGAGGCTCTATCCTGTGTGTGGGAGAGTGGAGTGACACGTGGCTTTGGCAGGCAAACCTGGAGCAGCTACTGACACTTAAAAAATGAACAACTCTTAGACCTACTAATTTTATTTCTGGGGAGTTATTCAAAGGACATACCAGTACTTGCAGAAGTACAAAAAAAAGGTACAAGGATGTTCATTACAAAACTGATATTCACAAAACACTGGTCACAATGTTAATGTAAAGAATGAATAAATTATGGTACATTAAAAAAAAAAAGCAGATTTTCCAGCCACTACTAAGGGTGAAGTTAACCTCCAATACTGATATATAAGGACATTCCGAATAGAAATTTTTGGTGGGGGGAAAAACCCCCAAGTTGTCTGATAGTAGATATGCTATAGTGCTAATTATTATAAATAAGATTCATCCATGAACAGCATATCTATGAACATATCTATGTGTAGCCATAGACAACTTCTGCAAGAGTACAGGAGAAACTGTTAACAGTGGCTATCTTTCAGGAGAGGAACTGGGGTAGGGCTTTTACATTATACTCTTTTATACTATTTGAATTTCTAGTCCTAGTAAATGTAACTTTTTAAAATAAAAATGTTTTTTTGGGGGGGAGAGGGAAGAAGAGTCGGTGTCTAGAATAGTTACAACCCAGATCCAGGTGGAGATTCTTTATCAAGCAAAAGAATTTGAACTTTTCAACAAGGATTAACGAAGAGCCACGTAAAGTTTTAATGGGGACATGACATGTTTAGCTTGATATTTTAACACCTTTTTAACAGCTGACACTGCCGAGGAGCGGGGTGACCTGGCTGCAAAGGCTACGGACAGTGTGATGCATGTGGCCTAGAAGCAGTGTCAACAGGAGTAACGCAGTGAAGGAAGACAGACGGGTTACCCCGACGTGAACGGCGACAGAAGGCTGACTTTTAACGCCTGTGCTTCTCAGAGCGAGCCCCAAGGTCCACCTGCTTCAGAATCACCCCGTGTGCCAGTGAAAAAAGGCAGATTCCGGGCCCCAACTCAGGCTCCCGGATGAAAACTTCTCAGGGTGGGGCCCTGTAACGGGCAACTTAAAAATGTCCACACTAGAGTTCGAGAACCACAATCACTCCCAGCTCTGATCTCTCCAGATCGGGTCCAGTCTTTCGGAACCGCGGACCGGAAGAGGTCACCAGGGGTCAAGCAGGGTGCCCTCCGCAGTGACAAGCGGAGGCGCGGCGACGGGCCCGCCGGGCCACCTCACCTGGTCGCACACGACCACGTCGAACTCCTCGTCGCCGAGGAACAGCACGTAGAGCGCCAGGAAGATCATCCGCACGTAGGCGCAGACGGCGGCGCCGCGGCCGCCCCAGCCCAGGCTGCGAGGCAGCCAGTCCCCGGCGCAGCGGACCGGCAGTTCGCGGCTCTCGGCGAAGCAGTGGCCCGGGTCGTAGTGGGCGGTCCAGATCTTCACGCCACATCCACGTGCCCGCAGCGCCAACGCCGCGTCCAGCACCAGCCGCTCGGCGCCGCCCACGCCCAGGTCTGGGTGCAGGAACAGCACCGACGGGCGGGACCTCCCTTCCTCCGGAACGACGTTGGCCCCCATGGCGCGGATTTCTCGCCGGCGCCCCACGCCCTTCGGCTCCGGCGCGCAGGCTCCCTCCCCGGCTCCCAGCTGGTGCCCGCCGGACTACGCCCCGCGGCGTCGGCGTCGCTTAGGCCACATCAGCGCAAACCCGCGGGCGCCTAGTAGCTGCCGGAGAAACGTTCTCGTCTGACCGCGGACATACGCACCTTCCTTTCGGTAGGACTTGCACTCTGTGAAGGCCGCTGTGATCTAAAGCGAGCAGACGGACGGTCTGCACTCCCACCCAGCAGCCGACCAAGTGGCCTGCAGCACGTGTTTTCAGGCATATAGTAGGACAGCCCGGGCGTCCTCGGAGTCAGGGACCCTGCCCGCCGGCCTGAGGGCGGGGCCTGAGCCAGTTCCTGAAGCCGCCTCTCCAGCCGCTGGGCCTCTGAGTGCTGCAGCGCCCTCCAGCCGGCTCCCTCGGTCCCCTGCCACCTCCGATTCCAGCATGGTATGGAGTCCTCAGCCGCTCTTCCTTAGTCCCCGTCTCTCCCGGGCGCCCCGGCTTCTCCCTTTCGCCTTGCCCTTCTTCCAAGGCTCCCTTGCTTTGCCCACCCTCCCGTGCAGGTGCCGTCTTGGCTGTCCGGGCCTGGGCTCTGGGCTCTGGGGCTGGCGGGCGGCGCTCACCCGCCTGTCTCCTTGTCTCCCCCACAGCCTGGTCCGACCCCCAGTGGCACTAACGTGGGCTCCTCAGGACGCTCTCCCAGTAAAGCGGTGGCCGCCCGGGCGGCGGGTTCCACGGTCCGGCAGAGGTAAGGATCCCTGCGACCCTCTTGGCTGTGGGCCAGGAGAGATGGGGCCCAAGAATCCCCTGGTTCTGAGAAGGAGACACCGGGATATTAAGATTCATAAGGACAGAACGAGTCTTAAGTGACGTAGTCGTGGGAGTAATGGCTACTACTTAACAAAAGACTAAAACTGGAATTGGGTCAGAGACAACTCCGAGCAAACCGATGTCAGTGAACTGGTGTCTCTGGCCTTGAGCTCTGCGCTCCCATTTCTACCTGGAGGTCCCATATGCGCTCAATTTCACGTGACTTGCCCTAGCATCCCAGCCCCGCTCCCAGTGATGTTCCTTTACTTCCATATGGCACTGCTCTGCACTCCGTCACCAAAGCCAAGACTTCAGTGGCACCTTGAGGCTTTCTTATATCCCCTCTCTGTCCAGTTATTTGTCAGACTTTAAGTTACACACAAACACCTGCTCATCATTTCTTTTCGCCCTCATCGCTACCGCCCCAGTGTAGCCATGGACCCCTCTCATTTGGACTTCGGCCTTCTGTCCATAACTCTTCTACTCTCCCGGTCATTCCCACGCCAGGTCATCCTGTGCTCTGCCTAGTTTCTCTGTTAGTTTCTCTTTAGTAAACACAAGGACAGCAAGGTTCTTGACGATTTTTTTCAGCCTAACAGCCTCTCTTTTCTCTCTCCCGTGATCCAGCAATAGTGAACTTATTACTGTTTTATGAATATCACCCCCCACGCCCCCACACACACAACTTCTATTTATTCTCTCAAGACTAAGCTCAGAGGTTATTTCCTCTTGAGGCCTTCCCTGTCTCCAAAAGTAGCAGTGGCTACTTTTCCCTTTTGGTCTCAAAGCACTTCATTCATATCATGGTAACAACATCGATTTCTGTATTAGACTTTGGTAGAAACTGCCCAAGTCAGTCTCTGTGCTGCTGTGAGGCTTGACACAGTAAATGATGAATGCAGGAAGGAGTCAGGCCACCCTGCTGTCTTGGGACTTGTGAAGGAACTAGGGGAGGTCTATCCTGGGAGGGTACGACCTTGAAGGGATACATGGAAACTGTTCATAAGGATGTGAAGAATGGTGAGATTCTTCTTGTTGGCTACAATAGGTAGATATAAAACTAGCAATTTGAGCTTGCAGGAGAGAGGGTTCTGCTCAGAGGAAAGCAATTCTGATACAATTCTGAGAAATGGTAGGGTTACCCCAACAATTGAGAGTCCCCTGTCACTGAGATGGTCAGGGGAAGGCTGGGACGCACCTGCTGGGAAGTATGCCAGGCTGCGGTCTAGGTTATACGGGTTTGGGCTGCTGTCCCCTTCTCCCCCTGAATGTCAGGGGTTCTTGGTGCTGGGACGGAAACATCTCCTGCAGGCAGGGGCCCTTGGAAGTGAGTCTGGTTGATAAGAACTGGTCGTACCAAGGCAGGGAAGTCTGGCCATCTCAGAACTTTTAAAGAAGAAAATAGAGAAATCACTTATTTATGAAATGTAAAGGTAATGAAGTGAAAAGGTAATGACTTGATAAAAGTGAAATAGCAGCTGCGCAGGTAAGATGGAGAAACTTAAACGTGTGAGGACAGTTGCAGCTTTCCAGGTTCTGGGCGTTGGTGCCATTTCGGGTCCAGCCCGGCTGGGAACGGTGTAGCTGCACAGACCATGGGTGTGTGTGTAGAGAGAGACTGCAGCGTTCCCTCCTGCAGTGTTGGCACTCTTCAAGTGCTGCGTGACGTGTGTGACGTGATAGGTGTTGGCCGTCTAGGAAGACATCCCTGCTTGGTGAGGCCGTCTGAAGAAGTTGAAGGTGATGCTTTGGATTATGAAGTGTGCAGATGCGCATTGTCTCTCCATGCTCCTTGATGCAGCAGAGGCAGGCCCTGGGGAGAGAAACGGTGAGGGATTTCACATCAGGTCAGGTCGGGGTGGAGAAGCTCTTGCTCTTGTTAGTGTCGTAGGGAAGGAGGTCGCTCTGAGGAGGGAGCAGCAACAGTGCGTTGTGAGCTGTAAAGCAACGGAAAGCTCCACAGCATCCACGCAGGGTTAATGGGAATCAGGGGTGTTAAAGTGAGAGAATAGCCAGTGATACTAAGGTAGCCATCAAATAGGTATTGGGGGAACATGGCAGGCACTTTTCTGGCCCTGAGGGTATATCTGTGCACGAGATGGTCAGGGTTTGACCTGATGAACCATATACTGCAGTGTGGGAGACTGGCAAAGAAAAAATTGTATAATTTAAGGCAAGAAGAGCTGTGAAGAAAAGGCTGGGCGGGGGTAGAGAGCGGTGCGGTTAGGGGTGGGAACATAGCCGTTGTAGCTAGGGCTCTCAGAGCAGGTGGTCTTTAAGTGGAGACCTGAAAGGAGCCAGGAGGAAGTCACGGTCAGGGCAGGGGTAGGCTCCCGCCTAGACGAAAGGAATGGTTAAGGTAAAGGCCCTGGGGTGGGAATGAGCTTGGCTTTGAGGAACAGCCAGGAGGCCATCATGTTAGTACAAAGTACGCAGAGGGTCAGTTATGAAAACCATCGTGTTAAGGTGTAGGGAGAGGGAGGCAGTTACACAGTGGCCAGAAAAAAAGGGTAAAATAGACCCCAAATAGAGATTAAAATGGGCTCCATTGACCTCAGCCTACTTCCCAGTGGGTGGGGGGTATGGGAGGTATTTTGAGTGCTTTCAGTATGTCTAGGGGTCCTGACTTTCAAATCCTCTGTGTGTTCCCTGTGCTGGTAGATACAAGAAATCTTGAAAAAGGCCAGACTAATCCTTTCGACCTCCTGTAGTTCCAGGAGACTTTGAAGACAGGACCCGGGGTTGGGAGGTTGGGAGAACAGTGGGCAGCACGCGGGCCCCAGCCCTGGCTCAGCCCATGACTTGCAGGCCACACTGGGTGTACTGTCTAGCTTGCATTCCCTCTCATGAACAGGGAGGGAAATTTCAGGGACCTGCCCCGCAGACTAAGTGATGTGTGTATCTCTGTGTATGGAAGCTCTTCCCGGTGTGTGGATTGCTCTGTAAAGCCTGTGCAGCACGTTTGCTGAAGTTTACAGGCATTTTCCCATTCTGTTACAGACAGTCATGCAAGTGAGTTGTGCGTTCCCAGGCCGCCACGTAGCCTATAATTAATGTGGCTGAAATACGAGCTTTATAGAGCAGTAGCCCTGAATCATGGGACACCCACTGCGCCCAGGGTTCTGGCATGAACTCAGGCAGGCCTTTTCCTGGAACCCCAGGTGGAGCTGTGGCTCCATTCTTCCACGCCGCGCAGCAGGGCAGGTTGCCCGAGCTCTAGACCGGTGCTTCTGGCGTTAGGGTGTGGGGTGAAGGCGAGGTGGGGGTTAGGATCCGACTTGGGAGGGCAGTGAGAGGAGATTGTAGGGATAAGGTTTCCACTTGTGTTTCCTCCCTGTATGCCCTTCTCTTTTCAATAATCCAGAATCAGTAGCCCACAGATAAGAGGAATGGGACGGTAAGGGAGGGCGTACTGGGGTTTGGGAAACAGATCGGAGTAGCACCTGGTGGAAGAGCAGCTGTCGGGTGGGCTCCCACAGTGACTGAGGAGAGGAGGGAAGGGGTGCCCGGCCAGCGGTGTGGTGCTGTCCACTGTGTCTGGGCACCAGGACTGCCTGCGTCCTGCAGCCCCTCTCCCCAGCCCCGGTCTCCTTGCGAGGGACGCGTTCTAGAGGGGTGTGTGCTGCGTTTTTCATCCCTGTCTATCTGTGCAAGGCCTGTGGCCTGTCACAACAGTGACAACAGGTGGCCAAATAAGGTTTTGTGAAATGTGCGTTCCATTTTGGGACCTGGGTTATAGTTAAAACTTAATATTTTTGTCTCTTTTGTAGTAAATACAGTAATTTTAAACATTTTAGAATAATTTAAAAATCAGGTTGCAGTGGATCCTTGAACAACGTGGAGGTTAGGGGCAGTCAAAATTCCACAAATAACTTTTGACTCCCCCAAAACCTTAACTACTGCTAACCTATGGTTGGCCAGAAGCCTTCCCAATACCAGAGTTGATTAACACATATTTTGTGTGTTACATGTATTATACACTGCATTCTTACAATAAAGTGAGCTAGAGGACAGAAAACGTCATTAAGAAAATCATAAAGACGTGAGAATACACTTACAGTCTGGGGGAGATAGAGCTCCGTGTAAGTGGACCTACACTTCTGAAACCAAACCCGTGTCGTTCAAAGGCCGGCCGTATGTAGGTTCAGGGCCCTTTACAGCAGGGGCTTGTTACTTGACTTCACGAAAATTCACGTGAAGAGAAATTGAAACACATGGTCCAAGTATATTGCCCAGGTGTTTGGGCAGCTGGATGGGCTCGAGTCAGAAGTAGGTCCTCAGCCCAGCTTGGCTGCCTGTTGGCTATGTGGCCTTAGGTAGGCACTTTGTCTAACCCTTTCTGGGCCTCATTTTCCTCTTTTATAAAACAGAAACTGCCACTGTTTTCCAGGGTTATTGCATGCCCTGGCATGTGTCAGGTACTCAGTTCATGGTGGCGTGAAGACAGTTTGGGGCGTGCTGACCAAAGGAACAGTTTTCTCTTGTTTCGATTCTTTCACGATGTGGTGGTAGCCTGTGTTTTAATGCCAGTGTAAGGGTTTCCAGAAGAGGCTGTTTGTAACATTTTTTTCCCTTAACAGGAAAAATGCCAGCTGCGGGACAAGGAGTGCGGGCCGCACGACCTCAGCAGGCACTGGGGGCATGTGGCGCTTCTACACAGAGGATTCACCTGGCCTCAAAGTGTAAGTCTCAGGAGCAGACCCTGTGTTTCTGTCCCGTCCGGCAGGGCTGTGTGGCAGCACTGCCGCCCCTGCCGCCTGTGGTGCTGGCTGTGATGAAGTTCGCTCTACATGGCAGCTCCACTCGCGCCAGGTGCGCAGGGCTTGGTCTGTGCACATGTCCCCCGAGTAGTCTAGGGCCTGCCGTGGCAGCTCTTCGTGGGCTGAGGGAGAGCAAGGGAAGAGCATCATGTAGCCGTGCCAGGATAACTGATGGGGGCAGAGAGCACTGGAGGGAAAACCGCTTAATCAGACGAAATTGCTCTTCATCAGTGGGTGTTCTTGTCCCACACTGAGAAAGAGGAGTTGGGTGGTTTTTCAAAGCTCTCCTGGAAGCATAAGCTGATATTACAGCCTAATGGAAGTTTCTACATTATGTTGTGTTTCCAAAAGTTCTGTGGCCTTCTTGCCTTTTGTGGTTGGTGAGTCGACTCTGGAGGGTGAACGTATCACTTTCCAAGTTCTTGGGTCTCAGAGTGCTCATTAGGTGGTGGGAAATGGGCATCTGGGGGACGCCTGTGCCCATGCCCTGCCCACCTCACTCTCCAGGGTTTCTAGTACCGTGTGGCACACCTCACCCCACAGTTTTCTGGTCAAACAGGCCCTAGGACACCGCCTGCAGTTACTTCCCGACCCAGCCCAGCGGCTGGGGAGACGTGGCGACAGCTCTTCCTCACGTGGCACTGGAGATTCAGAAGCTCAGGTTGAAGGAGGCAGAGCTGTGTTGAAGGCAAGCTAGCAAGGGCTGGAATCAGATATTCTGACTGTTCGATCTTGTTTTCCATCTATCTGTCTGTCTGGTAAAAGAGAGACAGAATTAGATTTATTTGGATTAGTTCATTAACCTGACCAATAGCTTGGGCTGGACCACGAATTAAAGACTTGTGTGGTAAGGTGAGAATGCCTTCAGCAGGTAGGTCTTGGCATCGGATTTATGAGTCGTCAGCATCCAGACAGCCTCTTGGTCTTTGTTAAAGGTGATTTGTTCTGAGTATTCAGAGAGAAGTTTTGAAGCCCTTGCTCTTTGGGGTCTCCAGGGGTGGGAGACTCCTTTTAAGCCCTTCTCGAGAAAGTGGTCCTGGCTGTTGTGCTGTGGGCGAGCCTGGCTGGTGCCGGCCCTGGGCTTTCTGCTGTGGTGCTGCCGGCTCAGGGCTGCTGCTGGAGCTGCCCCAGGAATCGCTCGAGACTGTTCCCTGAAGTGTCATGAAGCGCGGTGTCATCACACCAGGGAGACGGTAAAAGGACACAGTTGGGGATTTGTATCCACAAATCCACATCTTGGAGCAGTCAAGGAACATCTCAGAGTTTGTTCTTGGCTCTTTGTAGGAGTTTAGAATTTTTCTCAGTTTGAAGTAGTAGCATTTCCTGAGAGCTTATTATAAGCCTGCGTTGGTTGTGTTTTAATTTATTTACCCCTTAGTAACCCTAGGAGAGAGGCACTCTGATCACCCGTGCTTTACCGAGGAGGTAACGGAGGCTTGGAGAAGGCAGGAAGCGGGGCCACAGTCACAGCTCACGAGTGACAGGCTTGTTTGCGCACTCTGGCCCTGGGGCCCTGACAGCTGCACTCCCAGCTTTGTGCTCTGTGGCTTTGTCACTCTGCCGCTGCCGCCACGGAGGGGCTTCGGTTACGTGCAGCACGGCACAGCTCTCTTCCCAGTGTTTTAATTTGCTTACTCCTGTGGTTGTACAGATTTTGAAAGAACAAAATAGAGCAGCAAGGACATTGACTTCTGGGTGCTGTTTGTTGCCCACTAGTGGACTCTGTTACTCTACTGTGCCGCTGGGCTCCTCCGCTGCCTTGGTTGCAAAGATTTCTGGGGTCTTTTCCACTGCATGCCCCAGTTGTCCCTGGGAGGTGAGGTGACATCTCGAATTCTCCAAAACTGGTGTTGGCGGGGAGAGTCAAGAAGGCGGGCCCATGGGCCGGAGAGGAAAATCTGTTTCCTCCCTGTAATAAACTCATAAGTATTAGTCAGACTTAACACATGTTGCCTGAAATGTTTGGTCTTTGAAGATGGGAATCTTAAAGCAGTAAAACGAGTAATATGTGAAATCAGGAAACCTGAGTTCAGATCTCTTCCTCTCTGGCTCTGTGTCCTTACACAAGTAGTCATCTCTCTGGCCTCAGTTTTACTCGTTTACGAGAGAAATATTTGTTTTGCCTATGTCATGAGTTTATCAATGGGACCCTATATTTGAAAACACTGTAACTTATGGTTCTCATCTTTGCGGGGCTAGACATTGAAGGCGTCTTTAAAGAAGTCTTACTTTGCAATAATTTTATAATTGGATTATTTGTACCTAAAGAGTTTTGGGAGATTTTTCTGATTTTTATTATGGAGAATATTGAATACATGAAATCAGAGAGACAGTGTCTTCAAGACATCAGATCATTTTGTTTGTGTAATTTTGGTTATGTTTTACTAAAAGATAAAGATTCCTCCTGTCTAAATAACCACAGTGCTGTTCGCATCTTCAAAATATCCACAATAATAATTTTGGAAATATTTTAAATGGGGTGAATAACGTCTTTGGATGCTCTTCTTGGGTGCCCTCCCCCCGCCCCAGGCAGTGTTCAGTATTAGAAGTACAGTAACGCATTCTCATTGAAAGTAAACTTGCCTCTTCTTCTCGTTTTCAGTGGCCCTGTTCCAGTGTTGGTTATGAGTCTTCTGTTCATCGCTTCTGTATTTATGCTGCACATTTGGGGCAAGTACACGCGTTCGTAGATTTGGCTACATCCATCTGTCTGTCATCTGAAGAAGGAAAAAAAAAACAATATTATCTTGGACCAAAAGCATAGTGATTTTCTGTTCATGAGAAAGAAATTTTCTGTAAGTTTACTGTTTTGCAGGGAACTTCACAAGAATTGATTTTAGGAATCAGTTTTTTTGTATGGCTAATAAACTTTTTAATCATTTATACCAAGTCTGATTCTTGATGCCTGGCTGTTAGGGCCTGTAATCTCTCTGCCTTCCAATTACAAGTAAATGTGCGGAAAGCATGTTTCATGGAGATTGTTTCCTTTGCTGGGTTGGCTGTTCTTTATTTGACCATATAGTCATTCAAATCCAAGGCACTGTAATTGGCCCTGGCTTGTTTTCTTCTAGGTCTTTCTGTCCCGGTGATCATCTTTTTGGGCATTGCGTGGTTTTCAAGAAGTGTGCCTTTGACTCCAGCAGGCAGATCTGTATTCCAAGGCAGCTGGGACCCAGGGGAAGAGTCCTAGAAGTCGTAAATTAGAAATCTTGGACGAAATGTTTGCTCATTCTGTTCTTTGTCTCTAAGACCATAGATAATATTTTTGCCTTTTCTCTCTCTCAGTTTTTAATCCTGTGAGTGTAGACCAGGGGTTTCCATGTATCTATCACTTGTTGCCGACCCTATTTTGAAAGAATTCATTTGATAAGTTGGATTTTTCAAATATAATTTTGTTTTCATTTTGAAAATTAAAGGCCTTTCTAATCAGAGTGAGATATCACCATTTCTAAACTGATTGATACAATTCCATCCAAAAAACAAAAAAATTTGAGGTTTCACTTAGCTTACATTTGCCATTTTGGGCATAAGCACTCAGTTTCTGGTAGACCCTTGGAAACGCCCAGAACAGCTTACAGGCACCAACCTCACGAGTCTAGGACGCTAAGCCAGGTTTTCTGAGGACTGAGAGATCCACGTGAAATCCCCTTCGTTGTCCAGCCGAATCACAACATGATAAAGAGGTGTATTAGTTAAAAACAGGTAATTCTGAAAATGGCTTTCTTGTAAACAAAGTTTAAAAAAAATCCCTAAAACTGTTAGGCAGTTTCATTGTGTTTTTCTTAAGTCCTGGCTGTAAAGGAAATTGGGTCCAGAGTATCAAGTTTAAATGATGAAAGTATGTGTCTTTAAAAAGATTTCTTAGGGCAATATATAGGTGGGTGTGCTCTTGTAAGTCCTAACAAGTGGGGTACTGGGGAAAAATAATGAAAAATTGGTCCCTTTGGATCCTGGGAATTGCTTATTGTATGAGATAGGTATCTTCATTTTGAAATTCAGTGGAAAGTGACTCCATTTCATTTGGAAGAAATTAAAGATGAGAGGTAGATTCTATAATGGATCCCTCCCACACTCGCCCCCCACCCCCCGATATTCAGGCTGATGCTACAAAAAACAGCTAAAATTTGTGTTAAAAGCAGCTCTTAATTTGGAAGAGAAATCCGTTCCACTGACCAGAGGGATCTGTTTCTGCCCAGGGAGGTGCTGAAGCCACTTGGGGGAGCTGTTGGGTTGTCAGGGGTGCATTTTCTCTGTGCAGTGCTGCACTCGCCCTGTCTGCCTAGCAGTGGTCTCTCGTGGACTGAGAGCTACAGTCGCCGGGTTTTCTGAGCTCGTGATTTATGAGAAAGTGCTATAGTGCAGCGGCAGAGCAAGGAGATGCTTCATTCAGCAGAAGGAAAACGGGGGTTGGGCAGAAGTGTACTTTTGGCTCTGATGATAGAGTGCTAATACAGTCTTTGTGTTCAAGCTGTTCCTTTCTCTTTTTTCAATTTTTGAAAATTGTGGTAAAGTACACACGACACAAAATGCACCATCTCGCCTCTGTAAGTGCTCACGCCGGTGCTGTCAAGCACGTTCATGTTGTGGTGCAGCTGCCACTACCGCCCTCTCGTACTTGTCCATCTTCCCAACAACCTGCCCGGCAGCAACCTCTCCGCCTGCCGCTCAGCCCCTGGCACCACTGTTTCCCTTTGTGTCTCTATGAGCTTGACTTTCAGTGCCTCGTATAAGTGGAATCATATGGTATTTTCTCTTTTTGTGACTCACTCTATGTAACATCATGTCCCCAAGGTCCATGTTGTAGCACGTGTCAGAATTCCCTTTCTTTTTAAGGCTGAATATATTTTATTGTATGTGTAGACCACATTTTGTGTCTCTTTCTTTCTAAACAGGGATTGCTAGACTGTTGTTTCTGGAGCCATGTGTCGTAAGTCTGAAAGCCTGACCAATCAGATCTTTACCTGCATGAAGCTTACCTTAGCCCAGAGAATCCTCTATCCAGGTCCTTTGACGTGGGCTGTAATTCCAGCCACCTCTGAGTGGCGGACACAGCCAGCACGTGCTGAGCAGAGGCTCTAAGTGGTTAAAACGGGGAAATGAATTACATTGTACTGCAGCTTGCGCCAAGCCTTTTAAGTTATTGGGGAGCAGCCAGCATAGGGAAGGGGCGAGTTCCTGAGACTGTTAGGGGATGAGAGACCAGGGTCTCCGGGCACAGCAGTGCCCTGAGCACTTTCTGGTGAAAGAGTGGTCGAGAGATCTGTTCCTGGGCGAGACGAAACACACCTCAGCTGCTTTTCTCACCTGTCCTAGACTAGACTCGAGATTTTCTTGTAGGTGCTAATGTCCTCATAGGAGGAATTGCAGAAGACGTTCTGAGGTCATGCAGTGCCGGCATCTGGGTAAATGGAGGAAAAGACCTACAAAGCTGGCTTCACTCAACAGAAGACACAGTATGTGGAGTTGCTACATGCATGGTGCCGAGAAGCCCTTTGATTCTCCTCCAGCTGCCCTTAGGGAGCTTCAGTGCTGCCTGGCCCCTCCCCTCGATGCTGCAGGAGTGGGGAGGGGCCAGGCCCAAGTGTGTGGGACTCTCCTGGTACATAAGCAGGACTTCTGGACTTTCTGCACTTCCTACCCGTCTTCCAGGCTGGGAAGTGTGCCTGACCTGGTTTCAGCTGTGGGCCCTGCAATTCACCAGTTGTGAGAACGGGGTGGGGGGACCTCAATTTCTCTGGGTCTCGTTTTTCTTACATGTAAATGACTATGACCACGATAATTCCCGCCAAATAGGAGGATTAAGTGAGAAGAATGATCCAACAATGCTTTGTTAATTAGCTGACAGCAAGTTGCTTATTCTCAATAATTGTAGAGGTGAAGGTTTCTTATGTAATCGACCATCTAATGAGGGATTTACTCTGCCCCATTTACAGAAGAGGAAACTGAAGCTTAAATCACTGAGCTTGTAAGTGAAGGAGCTGGGCTTTACCTCCACGTCTCTGACCCACTAGAGTCTCATCGACGGACTGTTGGTATCTGGTGTGAGGGCAGGGGAAGGAAGGGTGTGGCAACGTTAGAGGTTCCACGATGCAGCTTTTAAAAGCAACACAATTCCAAGAAAGTGCCACCCAAACATTTGGTGTACTTCAGGCATTACACAGCTTTAGTCTGAGGCTTTTGGTTCCACAGGAGGAATTGATTTCTCTATTTCAGTGCTTCCGAGCTTTGTTCATTGTGTGAGACTCCTTTGGTTGTAGAAAAAGCTTAATGTTTACTCATTCAACAAACGTTTACTGATCACTGGGTGCCTATTGGGGTTTTACAGATGACCCGGTGGATGCTAGGATCCTAATCCTACCTGGGGCTGCAAGTTCTAAATAGCTATGCGATTATGGAGAAACCAGAGAGGAGACCTTCTCAAGGCCCCCCAGCTCTTAGTGCGATCGATAGTTGGGAGTCACAGTGTGAGAACTAGCATGTTCGTGTCGGGTGGGCAGTGGTGCCAGGGGTTGTAAAACTGGCACTGCCCCCAGGGAGGCCATCCTGGGTGATCTCTCGTTCAACAGGAAAGCCAGGGAACCCTGGGATGCGTTAGTGGAGCGGCCGAGAGTTCAGTGTGCCCTCCCCTTGAACAACAGAGGAGACTGGGGCCCAGAGAGCAGGGACTTGCCCAAGGCTGCCTTCTTAGCAGAGGGGAGGCCAGACCCAGGCTTCCTGTGTCCAGGCCAGGGCTGCTTTCCAGAGCTGTGCTGTGTGCCCTGTTTTGGGTGTAGGCCTATGTTAAGCCAGCCCACCTCTGGAGAAGAGGCTCTGGAGTTAGACAAACCGAGTGGTGGGCTTTGATCAGTGGGCAGTGTTAGTCAGATGGGGAAGAGTACAGGCAGCAAGGGCAGCTGGTAGAAATCGCATGAGTGCCGTTATAGCACATCCAGGAGAAGGCCAACGGGTCCACGAGACTCAAATGGAAAGACAAACGGGGGAAAGCAGCCTGCGGGGTGGCCCTGCTCGGCATTCGTGACCACAGATGGCAGCTGAGCCAAGAGCACAGTGAGACTGACTGAGCAGGGTTAGGGTTAGGGTGAAAGGCTACGCTGTTTAGATCCTTTTCCTGGTTACTCTGGCAACTCTGTCTGTTTGCCACGCTAAAGACATTAAAAGAAGCTAAAACGTGCAAATTAACTAAATGGGAATCAAAGTTGTAGTCGTGCACAGTTTGGATCGCTTCATTTTGGGGAATGAGCTAGAAGCAGATGAACTCATAAGGGGAAGAGCTGGAATGACACGTAGAAGGATTAAATGGGCCTTCAGACACACCTGCTTTCCCTCCCATTGACTGTCACAGGCTACGGAGAATAAATCCCAGGGCTATATGACCCTCTTGTCTTTTCTGTTCTACTCAATGATACGGCTTCTGGTGAGAAAGCAAGCTCATTGTCCTAGGACCCTGTCTTCTTTGGTTTGGGTGTAGAATTTTAATCACGGGTTCTCGACATCAGCGTGCATCACCAGGGGAACTGGGCTGCTGCTGTGTGGCAGGTCTGGCCAGCTCGGGGCTGGGCGTCCCGGCTCTCTGAAACAGCAGCCGCAACGCGGGGCCACGGTTGCCGGGCCTGTAGTTTATCCCCGGCTTGTTACATGTACAAGTGTGTTCATTGTGTCTGCCTTGCTCTTCTTTGAAGCCTGAACCATGGTGCTGTTTTGCAGTCTGCACTGCCTCTGGGGAAATTCACCGGCCTTCTGTGATTAGGCATCGTGCACATTCACAGCGGGCGGTGTGCCTGGTCAGCCGGCCTTGGAGCCCAGACCCTCCCTCCAGTTCTCTCCCTTTGACTCAGCAATGCCTGTTTTTAGGGGGGACGTGCTGCCTGAATGAACAAAACGGGCTCTTGTCATACTTCCTTTTGTAGCAGGCTCACTCACCGAGACCTCCAGCTGGCTCCAGGAGGCAGAGAGAAATGAAAGACGCAGGTACGTAATGATTGTACCGGGTAAGGAAATCCTCACTGGGTGGACTGGTGTGGCATCCCCCAGGGAGCCATGGTTCTGCGCTCCTCTGTCCCCAGATGCCTCACTGCGGAAGACCTGTGGACTCGCCCAGACTTGGGGCACACCTCTGTGAGACACCAGGGAGCTGTGAGTGGTTGTTTTAACGCTGAGCACATCTTTCACACTGCTTTAGTGGGTTTAGTAGGAAACCAAACTTTAAGCAAACTTAGGAGAAAATGATGTAGGTTTGGTGGTCTGGCGTAGCTCACTGCTCTTCCTCTTTCTTTTCCTCCTTCCCCTTTTCCTCCAGCTTCTCTTCCACCTGACCCTCCTCTCTTTCCACTCTCCCATTCCTCTCTTCTGTTTGGTACAACTCAAATATTCCTGGACTTTCCTGTGTGCAAATAGAGCGTGCAAAGAAACACAGCCCTGCAATAAAAGTTACTGGAAAGTAATTCTGATTTTCACCTATTCTTCCAAGTTGTTGTGGTTTGAATGGTATCCCCCCAAATTCATATGTTGAAGTCCCTAACCTCTAGCATCTCAAAATATGACCGCATTTGAAGACAGGATGTGTACAGAGGTAGTCAAGTTAAATTGAGGCCAATAGCATGGTCCCTCGTCTCCTATGACTCATGTCCTTATAAAACGGAGAGATCTGGACACACCACCATGTAAACTCGAAGACACTCATCTACAAATCAAGGAGTGAGGCCTGGAATGGCTCTTTTCCTCACAGCTCTCGGAAGGAGCCAGACCCGCCAGCACCTTGACTCTGGACTTCTTGCCTGCAGAGCCGTGAGACAAGGCATTGCCGTGGTTTAAGCCGCCCCCTTCGTGGTGCTGGGTTGGCCAAAGAGTTCGTTGAGTTTTTTCCGAATGATGGCTCTCGGAGGGCTTGGTTGTCTTTAACTTTGTTCGAAATGATTTTGTTTGACAGTGTTGTGACAGCTGTCATACCAGTGTGCGTTGAAAAAACTGAGTCAAAAGTGAATTTTTGTGCAGCCATTTTAATATTGAAGATGGAAGAAAATATGCAACACTTCCGGCGTATTATCCTTTATTAACTCAGTAAAGATAAAGATGCACCTGAAACACAAAAAAAGATTTGTGCAGTGTATGGAGAAGGTGCTATGACTGATCAAACGTGTCAAAAGTGATTTGCAAAGTTTCTTGGTATTACTGACATTTTGGCTAAATAATCCTTTGCCGTGGGGCTGTCTTATGCATTGAAAGATGTTCAGCAGCGCCCCTGCCCTCTACCCACTAGAAGCCAATAGTGGGAGATAACGGACATACTCAAAATATCCAGATCAATAAAGTTATTGGTGAAAATGAAAAAATGTGTCTTTATTTTATGGAACTAACCAATCGGACTTTTTGGCCAGCCCAACACATTGTCATGGCAGCTGTAGCCAGCAAGTACACAAACATATTAAAGGGGAAGCCGATTCGTAACTCTCGGCAACACTTGTAGAAATCCCCCTTTCTGTCTTCCTAGTTTGTTTGTATTTGCATAGCTCTGGAACTTCTTGATCTCTAAACTCCAGAAACCCTGCCCCAGTACTAGCCTGAATGATTTTTATTTTTTATTACCTCCCCTTGGGGAGCGAGACATCAGCAGGCTCTGATTCATTGCTCTGGTATCTCAATCTTGAGAAAGATGGGCCCGCACCTATGAGACAAGCAGTTTGGGTAACTGGAAATGGATACCCCCCATTGTAAATACAATATGGGCCTCTGTTTATGGAAAAGGTTAGCACTATTTCCCTCTAGATTGTGTAGTGTGAAGACTCCATCTCTCGGTGAACTGATAAAAACCTGGTGTTTGACTGAAGAGACCAAGTGGAAGACCTCGGTTGGTGGGGGAGTCTTGGCAGGCACTTTGCTGGTGGCCAGAGTTTGTTGAGCTGGGGCCAGCAAAGGCCCAGCACAGCCAGCTGGGATTGGATGGCACTCACAGCAACCTGGGGGTCCAGATTCAAACAGCCACTTACGCATAGTATCCTTCCGTTCCTAGAGTGAACGCCACTGGGCCATTTGTGGTAGAAAGAGTTAGCACAGCAGACTAGACACTGCTGTTTTCAGAAAGGTCTGTTTGCAAGGTGGGCCCTTGTCAGGTGGTCTGGAGACTCGGCATTTGAAGTGTTACCTAATTGATAAGGATGTAGACAACGTGATTTATTCTCTACACCAGCTTTCCTTCTGAAAGTCTGGAGTTTTGGTAGTTGCCAGGCAGAAGATGCCTGTGCAGCCACCACCAGTAAAACCCTCGGGCACCATGTCTTTACGGGGCTTCCTGGGCAGCAACAGTGCACACCTTGCTGCGTTCTTCGCTGCTGGGGACAGGAATGTGCTTGATGCGTTCCTCCTAGGAGGGCAAAAATGTGGAATTCCTCCAGATTGCACCCCCCGATGATCCTGTTGGGTTTCATTTCACTGTAACAAACCTGAGCTGTGAGTACAACTATGTGCTGAATTCTCTAAGCCATTCTGGGAAATCACTGAACATGTGGTGGTCTTGTGGACCCCTGAAGGAGTCACAATGTTGTATTTTTAAGCTACTGTTACATTGTGTTAGCTAATATTTTATGTTTTCTTTCTTTTTTTTTATTGTCCCACCTTTATCCCTGTAGCTCTCCCCTGCCCCACTCCCCCTGACCCCCGGCTCCCACAGTCAATCTCCATCCCTTTGTCCATGCCCATGGGTCCTCTCTTCAGGTTCCTTGACTTACCCCTCCCCCTTCTTTCCCTGCTATCCCCCTCCCCCGTCCCCTCTGGTCACTGTCAGTTTGTTCTTCACTTCCATGTCTCTGGTTCTGTTTTGCTCATTTTGTTTTATGATTAAGTTCCACTTGTAGGTGAGATTATATGGTATTTGTCTTTCACCACCTGGCTTGTTTCACTTAGCATCATGTGCCCCCGTTTTCTTTATCAATGTTCTTCACTTCATGTACACTGTTCTGGATATCTTGGCATTCAGCAGCCTCTTTAATCTTTTGCGGTACTCCTGACAACCCATTTTACAGGTGAGGAAACTGAGGACACAGAGAGGGAGGGACTCATCCAAAGTCATGGAGCTCTTGACTGCACAGCAGAGTGGGGCACCAGGGTCATCTGCCTGGTGTAAGAGTGACTGGCCATCTCCGTTTGCCCTTGACTGAGGGCTTTCCTGGGACATGGCACTTTGAGTGCTAAGACCGGGATGATCCAGGGCAAACGGACAGTTGGTCATGTGCTTCCAGTCTAAGCCTGTGATTTTTTTTTATACTTCACCTGACTGGATACTTCTGTTTTCCTAAAGGAGAGCTTGTCCCCATTGGAGTTGGGCATATTTAGACCCAAGGTGGAAGAGCCCAGACACCTGGTCTCTCAAGGAGAACAGCTTCCAAATTAGTTTCCCTGGGGCAGACGCTGCGTCTCCCAGCCCGCTTCGCTCTGTCTGCTCTTCCCTCTTCTCCAAGCCCTCTCCACCCCGGCTCTGCTCACCACATTTTTCAGCATTACTGGTTTTAATTTCCTTCACCATCCCCTTTGCAAAAACTTCTCTCTTGATGTAATTACTATTTCTCTTAATTCAATTTCATTCTCTTGATTGTCGTTAAACTCCTCAAGTTGTTTCTCCAAAGAATTTAACGGCTCGGCCCTGTGCTTAGAGATTGATTGTCGTCATTTTACCTTCGAACACAGGTACTTTCTTACTGCTCTTTAATTATCTCTGGAAGAAAGGAAAGTAACCATCCTTCTTCCCAGGGCCTCTCTGAGAAGGAACACTGCTGGGGGCAGCCTTTTGAGAGAGAGAGAGACAGACAGACAGACAGAGAGGAAGCCAAGTCTCTTAAATGTTTCTTCCACCTTCTACTGCCTTTAATCTTAGAAATCTGACAGCAACCAGACAATGCCAGGCCCCTCAGGAGGGCTCAGGCCATGAACAGGGCGGGGGGCCCAAGGAGCAGCAGCCCAGGCTTGAGAGACGATGGCCCTCTGCCAGGAAGGGTTTGGGGTGGTCAGGAGGGGACAGGGGGCTGGCTGTGATTTCAGGCATCCCACCCAGCCCACGTTGCCCAGAGGAACTAAGGCAGCAGCTCAAAGGAACAAAAACGCTGTGGGCTAGAACTCCCCTTTCCTGGAATGTCCATTTCTGTAAACCAAAGCTCCAGTGTCCTGCCCTCTCACTATCTTTGCTGAGGCTCAGTACAGCAGCCCTTTGACCTTTAAGAGATCACTCCCCTCCCACGCCCCACCAGTCTCCATACTCTTATTTTCCCCAGTTCTGCTACCCCTGAATCTCTGTGTTTGCATGCAAACCTTGAAACATGAACGGATGCCAGAGGAGGAGGGACAGCCCCAGGTGGAGCTCGGGCCAGTTTCCTTCCTGTCTGATCCAGCCGCTGCATCCCCTGCCCCTGGGTGAGTGAAGCGCCCCTGAGAGCGGAAAGCACCGGCTCTGGGGTCCGAGACGCAGCCCGGCACTTTGCAGTTCTGTGGTATCGTTGCCCAGGCCCATCATCTGCGTGCGCTCGGATACACGCCGTGTGTAAGGGGTGCAGAGCTGACTTTCATTGTTTGTCAGCACAATGCTGGTCATGTACGTAATCAGCCTTAAAGGACAAGTGGTAGCATTCATGACAAGTGAATGAAGCATTTGGTCCTTGACGTCACAGAAGGCCCAACCTTTAGGACTAAAGAGAAAACTGAAGTCCTTTAGGCCCCCCTCTTTGTCCCATTTGAATATGAAATCCGTTATCCAGTCTCTGACTCTGCTTGGATACTTCCTGTGACAGGGAGCTCACTGCTCTTTGGAAATCTTTGCCTTCTTTGGGCCACTCTATAGCTGTCCAGTAGGATCTCTGTTCACAGGTCTGATGTGTTTAAACTGCTTTCCACTTGCAGGCAACAGGAAGCCTTTCCCTAGTCAACTACAGTCACGCGGGCTGCCAGAGAACAGGACCAAGTGATCGTTTGCAGGGTAATCCAACAAATAGCTCAACACATACGCGCAGTGAGGGTTCCAGTCTTGAGACTGTCTCTTTACCCAGTTCTGGGGAGTCTAATCCAGCTGAAGACAAGGTCCTGGGGACGAAAAGGAGTCCCACTAGCCCAGGTGTATTTTATAGACACAGCCTCCATGATCCCAAAGGAACCTTTGAAATCACCCTTTTCCTGGGTGCACGCGGACACACAAATGATCCCACCTATTCCTGGTTATTCATGCTCATAAAGAGCTGAGCTCCCACGAGGGGCTCCATCCCCATTACTCCGGGCTGCTTGGCTGCATTTATGATGAGAAGGCCCTCGGGTGTTTAGTAAATAACCTGATTTGTCTAATAAAACCCGCTCCCGGCCTCACGTCACACACTCCTGTGCTATTGGGACACCACCAGAATGTATTTGAAATTCCCATTGTGTCTGTTTCACTTTCTATTTAAAGTAAGTCATTTTCAAGGTTTAAAGCAGATTTGTTAACGCACACGTACCTTCGTGTCTACATGTGAGGAGCTAGAAATGTGCTATCCCTTGTATCCAAACAGTGAGACAGTGGCTCAGGAGAGTACAGGGTAAGGATGAGCACAGAGCATCCAGGGCTCGTCTCCTTGTAGGTCTGTGCTGCTCTGCCCAGAGCTGTGATTTATGAAACCGTGATTCTCACAGTTACATTGTGTACATTTATGTGAAGCTGAGTTTATTTTTATTTAGTGCTTAGTAGATTTAATCTTACTTTAATGATATTTTTATATAGGTTCATAGAAGGTGAGAGCAGAATTGGGCCTCAGAATTTAATGTGGCCAATTCCTCCTGTTACAGATAAAATAAAAAAAAAAGAGGATCAGCAAGGTTAAAGGATTTGCCCATGATCACACTGGTAGTAAGTGTGGAGCTGAGATTCAATGTTATATTTTTAAAATTCAAACGTGGTGATCCTTCTACCATAATAAGAATCCCTTGGTAAATAGCTGTATGTACCTGGCTTTCATATACATACCTCCAAGGGAGTGGGCGGCAGAATCTGGCTGTGTTATTTGTCATCACTGGTCACTTGGATTTGCATGGCCTGTCTGGTGCTCAGGTGACTGTTCTCTTGTCCCCTCACAGTTCTTCCTGAATCCCGGGTCTAGCTCTGGTATAATAAAAAACAGACAAACCCTGAATTGGAACAGCCATTTTCAAGCCAGCTGTCACTTCACCTCCATGGCCCTAAGTTTCCTAATTTGTAAAATTGGGTTACTTCTTCCTGTAATCCTGTCTCATGGGATGCAAATGCTACTGGTCAAAACTCACCCCACATGTAGTGAGCCAGGCTTCTCTAGCAGTCCCTTTGGTGTAACAGGGAAACGGTAATGTTTCCTCTTTCTCTATCTCCCAGATCCTGTTTATTTTAAATTGTTTTGGTGGACGGATCAACTTGCTGTTCCACAGGTGCTGTCCCTGCCTCACACCATAGGGAAGAGGAACCACAACCCGCTCTCCTTGATTTCCCCTCACATGCGCACGAGGTGCCTGCATGTGTATGGACTTTACAGAGGGCAGAGGAACCAGAGAGGCTGGCATCACCATGTTGCTTGCTTCTGCTTCTTTTTAGAGCACGCTGCTGCAGGGTCTAGTCCAGAGATTCTGTCTCTCTTTTCAAAACACAGAATAACTTGACTCACCAATTCTTTATTATTTAGGGGCTATGTTTTGCTGTAACAGAGACTTGTAAAACAATGAGTTAAATAAGGTTTAACTTTTTTCTCTCCCATGTAAAAGAAGTCTGGAGTTAGGCATTCTAGGGCCGGTATGATCGTGCTATAATCTCATCAATGTCCTCACCTCTTCTTGTCTTTCTGTTTTGCTATCCTTAGCATAAACCTATTGTTGTCGATCAATTCCACCTCAGGACTGCAAAGTGGCTGCTGCAGCACCAGTCATTGCATTCATGTTTCAGGCAGAGAAAGAGGGAAAGCCAACAATGAGCCTGCCAGCTGAGTCAGTCTCCTTTTCAGGGAGCATTTCCAGAAGCTGTTCCTTCATTGAGTTTATTCCTTCATTCCATTGGCCAGAAGATAGCCACATGGCCACTCTTACTTGGGAGAGAGGCTGGGAAATATAAATTTTCAGCTGGGCAGGTTGCCACCTGCACCAAAATCAGGGCCCTTGGTAAGTAAAAAGAGAATACGTTTTGGACAGGCAACCAGATGTCTGTCAGCACCCCCAGCTCAGCTCTGGACCCATTCTTTGTGTAGCCACTGACTCATTTCATTAAAACAAGCCATCACACTGCTATAGGGAAGGAGTTTGAGTGGAAAAAAAACAAACAAACGGGCTAGATCTTTCATCTGGTGTCCTCACTGTCTGTCTGGAAGCGGAAGGGGCAGCAAAGAGATTTGTTTTTCCTCCCATACGACATTTACCACCCTCCTCAGAAGGCAGGGGCAGGGACAGTTGCCTTTGATTTTCCTATTACTACACCCAGGGACTGTTGTGAGAACCAACAGCCAGAGATGAAAAAGCATGTTATATACTATAAAATGCTATTCGCAACAGAAATGATCGTTTGTCATCATTATGAGTGTTGTCATGTCTCCTAAAAGCTGCCTGCTGAGAGAGAGTGAGAGCCGGAGAGAAGGGGGGCGGGGGGAGAGAGAGAGGGAGAGGGAGAGAGAGAGAGAGAGAGAGAGAGAGAGAGAGAGAGAGAGAGGGAGAGAAAGAGGGAGATGGAGGAGAAACCAGGGAAAGAGGGAAGGGAGAAGAGTGGAGGCCCTGTAGCACTGAAGGCAGAAGGGAGTCCGTGCCTAACCGAAGGCCAGGACTGACCGCAGGACACACACTGCCCTCCGGGGTCAGCACCCTCGTTGGTAAACTCAAGTTCCTCTGACTAGTTAAAAACGTCTACCTCCCTTATTTCAGAGCAATTTAAAATACTCTGAAGACTATGTGAAACCCGTAAAAGGCACAAGGACGTTTAAAAAAAACCTGCTTTATCGCTGTATGATTGACATGCAATGAACTCCCACGAAGTCGCATAAGCGGGCCGTTGTGACAAGTACACGCCCGTGAAGCCATCACTCCAACCCACGGCCGTCCCTGCCGCCACCTCCGCCCCCACAGAATCGCCGGTCTGCTCTTCGCCGCCAGAGGTTAGTTAGTGTGCATTTCCTTGAATTTTATAGACACGAGATTTAAAATTTCACGCATCACGTGTGTTCTCGTGCCGGCCTGGCTTCTCTAGCCCGGCCTGGTTTGGAAAGAGGAAGCCCAGTTACAGGGCAGCACAATGAATGGTGGCGCGGGGACCGCGCTCAGCTCGGATTTAGTCAGTGTCCTTCTTTTTCAGGGATGTGATTTACACAGAGAGAATTTTTAAGATGGTACATTTTAATGACTGATTATAAAGCAAAGCCTTGTGCCGCCACCACCCAGGTCAAGCAACGGGGCCTGGCAAACCCCGGTGGCCTCCTCGGGTCCCGCCATGACTGCTCCCCCTGCCATCCTCATGCTGGGTCATCACGGCCCTCACTCTAGGGACACTCATTTCTGGCTTTTCTTTCTTTCTTTCTTTCTTTTTTTACGACCTATGTACTCATCCCCTGGGTAGAGTTAAGTCGCCTGTGTGTGCATTTTGCAGGAATGAAGTCATACCGTGCATCTTCTGCGACCAGCGTTTTCTACCGCTCCGGGTGTGAGGTCAGCCCCGGCGGGCCAGGCGGCTGCGGTCTGGTCATTCTGCCCGCCGAGGAGGGTGCGACTGCGGGAGTCCACCGCGGTGTGGCGCCGCCCGCGCCTCTAGAGAGAAGCCTGCCCCGTGCGACCCGCGCAGTCTGGCCTGTGTTGGCACTCCAGCCTTGCAGTCAGTCACCAGGCAGTTCCTGTCACAGGACAGAAACAGCAAAATACCCCCCACCCTTACTGCCAGCTCCCCGACCCCCACCCAGTGTTCAAAGAAAGGTAGTCCCATAAATATTCACATGTGCAAGTCATAAACATTGTCAAACATATCACCTGCCCTCATGTAGTATTCTTTCTCAAGAAGCAAAGCTCAAAGTAGCTTTTTAAAAAAAAATCATGAACTTTATGCCATTGTAGTATTGGGCTACCAATGACAATGTGGCACAGACTGGGTGGCTTAAACAACAGAAATGTACTATTTTCATCATAATTCTAGAGGCTGGAAGTCCAAGGTCAAAGTGTCAGTTTGTTTGGATTCTTCTGAGGCTTCTCTCCTTGGTCTGCAGATGGCTGCCCTCTCCCTGTGTCCTCACAGGATCGTCCCTCTGTCCTTTCACTGTCTTCTCTCTCTGCTTTTCTGCCACCTAATCTCTTTTCATAAACACCCCCACCAGGTGGGAATAGAGCTCACCCTAAAGACAGGGAAACACATCTCAGCTCCGGCCGCGACGCCGATTGTAACACCTCCAGTTACGTTCTACGTGGGCAGAAGCAAAAAGAGGAGGGCGCTAGACAATGCCTTTCGGAAGAGATTTCCGCTTCCACTCTTGTCTTCAGGCCTTCAATCCAGGACATGCTGGCTCACTGCTCCTAGAAGTCGTTACTCACAAGCTTCTTTAAAAGAGGGCCTCACTATCAATTACAGAGGAAGCACAAGAAATCAAAACCCAGTTTGATGTTTCTTCATGTATAAAAAAACATGACAATGAGAGCGACCGAAGTCACGGCTTGCAGTCTGAGCCTTTAGAAAAAAAGTATTCGGTGTCTTACTCATGTTTAGAAAATGGTTTAGGCCTGGATCTAGTCTCTAGCAGGTGGACCATGTCAAATTATTTAGAATTATTTTTAATTTAAAAATTTAATGTCCATTTATTTGTCAAAATATTTTCTCCTTTCTATTTTTGTTTTCTTCTCTCTTGTTAGAACTCCTATTATTCAGATGTTGAAAAATTCTACTTTTAATCTATTTCTTAGGTTGTTTTTTTTTTTTGGTGCCATCTGGGAGACTTCCTCAATCTGATCTTTTAGTTCACTAATACACTCTTTAGCTGAATCTGCCCTATCATTTTCCTGATCTAATGTGAATATTTCCACTCGGTTTTTAAAATTAATTTGTTGTCCATGTCTCATAATGCAAATATTTATCACATTTATTTCAAATTCTTGGTCTATGTTTCTGCTTCATACAGCATATAGTGCTCCAGTTTTATTTCGCTGGTAGTTTTATCTTTCATGCACGTCGTTTTCCGTTTTCCCCGCATGCTCATGCTGCTCCAATAACGTGCATCAGGGGTCTCACCAGAGAGCTCTGGTGGGTGTCTGTCCTGGTGGGTGTCTGTCCTGGTGGGTGCCTGTCCTGGTGTGTATCTGTCCTGCCGGGTGTCTGTCCTGGTGGGTGTCTGTCCTGGTGGGTGCCTGTCCTGGTGTATGTCTGTCCTGCCGAGTGTCTGTCCTGGTGGGTGTCTGCTCTGGGGAGTGTCTGTCCTGGTGGGTGTCTGTCCTGGTGGGTACCTGTCCTGGTGGGTGTACAGTGTGTGCAGTGAGTGGCAGTGCCACAGGGAGTGGTTCTTCACTGCTGACTGTGGACTCCTCTTCAGTTCATAGTTTCACCTTTACATCTTCAAGGGATAGATACAACGTGGTATCTTACATTGGACCCTGGAACGGATAAGGGCATTAATGGGAGAACTGGCAAAATCCCAATCCAGTTGGCAGTGTCCTTAACAGCCATGTACCAGTTCAACCTGGACAAACACAACGCAGTTACCTAAGATGCTACAGTGCGGTGGAACGGGGCGAGGGTGCACAGGCACCCTCCATACTGTCTCCTTTTTTGCAAATCTGGCATCATTCCAAAATGGAAAGTTTTAATAAATGTTTTTGAAAATAAGTGAGCTGTACACTCATGATATGTGTACTTAAATCTACATATTTATTTCCTTTTAACAAAACATAAAAAATGTAAGACACCCCCTCCCCCAAAACCCCTTTAAGTAAGACCCCCACTGGAGGACAGGGCCACCCTTAGCAGTGACCCACCAGCCTTGGAGGGTCTAAAAGGGGAAGTTTGCAAGAGTGCATGTTCAAGCGAAGCTGGTCCATCTTTATTTTCTTTTTCTTTTTAAAAGTTCTTTTTTTCTCTGTGTTTCAGTTTGCATAGATTCTCTTGCCATGCCTTCAAGTTCATGAGTCTTTCTTTTTTCTGCACGCTCTGTGCTACCATTAACTCAATCAGTGTATTTTCTTCTCTGATGGTGTAGCGTTCATCTCCGGAAGTCTGATTTGGGCCTTATGTGTATTCTCCATGTCCCCCTACCTGAACACCGGGAGTAGTTACAACAACTGGTTATGGCCCTTCCCTTTTGATTCTAACACCTGTGTTCATTCTGAGTTGGTTTTGTGGATTGACCTGATTATGGGTTAAGTTTTTCTGATTTATTTTTTGCATGCCTGCTGTTGATTGGGTATCAGACATTGTGCATTTCAGCTTGCTGGTGTTGGGTATTTTGCGTTCTCATGGACCTTGAGTTCTGTTCTGAAGGTACTTGGAAGCGGGGTGGTTCCATCAGGCTCCCCTTTGGTGATTTGCTAGGTGAGTCTAGAGCAGGGCAGCTTAGGACTGGCTAACCCTCAGTGCTGAGGCAAGACCTTCCTGGGTCCATGCCCCGTGCCCCGTGAATCAGGAATTTTCCCAGTCTGACTGGTGGCTGTGGGCACTGTGCACAGCCCTGTGTGAGCACTCAGCCCTGTGTCCTCTCAGCCTTTCAGGCAGTTCCTTTCTCCCACCTCGGATGGTTCCTTCATACAACGTGTGGTTGGTGGGTGCCCGGGGGCCCCGTGCAGATTTCTGAGTTTTTCTCTCTGTCCAGAGCTCTCTTCTCTGGTGGTCGATATAATGAACTCTGCGTGTGATGGACCCACTGGACCCTCAGATCCACCGCTTCAACTCAGGAGTCTGCCAGGCTCTGCCTCAGTTCCCCCTCATGGGCCATGGCCAGAGAACTCTCAGAAAGTAGTAAGTTGGGGCAATCCTAGGGCTGACCAGTGGAAAATTTTAACGGTGGGAAATTATAACTCACCCGACAATTCTTTTGACATTGTTCCTGTAAGTGCTGACTCTGACTAGTATGTGGCTTGTAGATGAACAGCACGCTTGTCTAAGAATCCTACGAACTAGTTTCAGAAGATACAGACCCTGACCTTCAGGCATCCCAGCTCCAGGAGATTTGCTGACTTTCATCCATGGAGGCAGGATGATGGGAAGCCGGGATGACATGGAGCCCGGATGACTAAACCAGGATGATGCACACTGGACCATCACTTGCCTGATCGGAATGGACTGTGCTCATCTGCACGTAGAGAACTTTTCAACCCCCTCCCTTCATCTTTTCGTTCTGATCCCCTCTCCCTCCTTATAAACACCTCTGCCTCCACTGGGAGGTGGAGATGGGCTTTGTGACAAGAGTCTCCCAACTTCCAGGTGGCCGGCATCTGAAAATAAGCCACTTCCCTTTACATCCGCACCTGCCTCTCGAGCACTGGCTTTCATCGTGACGGGCAGGGGACCTGCTGTCAGTTACGACCTCCTTTGCTTCTGGTCTCTCAGGCTTGTGTCCACTCATGTGTCTTGAAAACCATTGTTTCCTTCTCCGTTTCTCCTCCCTCCCTCCCTTCCCTTCCTTCCTCCCTCTCTCCCTTCCTTCCTTCCTTCCTTCCTTCCTTCCTTCCTTCCTTCCTTCCTCCCTCCCTCCCTCCCTCCCTCCCTCCCTCCCTCCCTTCCTTCCTTCCTTCCATCCTTCCTTCCTTCCTTCCACTGCTGTGGTAGTTGTCTCAGGCAGGAGGGCAAATCAGTCCCTCTTACTCCATCTTGGCTTGAAGCAGAAGCCCCCACCTTCTTTTTCTGGTTCCAAATTTGAATTGTCTGTTTAGGGAGATTTCTGTGGTGAGGGCAAAGAGGGACCAGGACAGCTTTTCTAGTTTCAAAACGCAAGGTTCCTTCTTCCTTGGTTACCACAAAGAACTCAAAGTGAGGCCTCTCTCTGCAGTCACTTAGTCTCTTCGGGCTGAGCGTTCTGCCTCCAGTCCGTGTCTCCTAGAGCTCTCTGGGCCTTCCCATCCAAGGCGGGTGGGGCACAGCCCTTCAAAAACAGAGGAAACAGGAGTCTGTGTTGAAAGGGAAGCCCATTCGTGAAACGGCAGGGCCAATGGCAGACGCAGAGGCGGGGTGGAAACACAGGCTGGGGCTGAGCAGAAGGCCACATGCAAGCCATGATCAAGGAAAAGTCTGTGTCTGGGGTAGGAACAGTGATACAAAGTAAGTCTGCCAAAGCAGAGGAGGCAGAGTGTGTAAGCAAAGGCCCACGCCTGTCTACGTGGGATGGAGCGTTTGAGAGGAGCCTGGTGCCTCAAACACATACGTGGCAGAGACGGCCGGCTGCCCACTGAAGACAAGTGCTTCCTTGGAAGGGCTTGTCACCCCCCAGAGCTGTCACTGGGGAGAGGCTGCTGGTGCAGGGACTGCATTCCAGTTCCCTTTTATAGGCAGATGCGAGACTTAGAGCCAGGCCATGGAACGTGAGTGGCAGTGACGTTCACCTCCAACATGGGCTAATCCATGTGCTTCTTCCCTTCCAGCTGGCTGGAATGGAGACACCCTCCCCGGGAAATCCTGGAAGTCAGTTGGCGACTGGGAGACCCTTCACTGTCTTGGGGCTAGCCCGCCCAGCGAGGCGTGAACAATTTTGCTATCGTGGTGGTGAGACAACGTCACGTGAAGAACTTACTCAGCAAGGCAGCGAGTTGATTGCTTGTCAGATTGACTCTGGACAATCCAGTTTTTAACAGATCCTTCTTTGTGGATATATATGTATATATTTCATATTTATATATATTTAACTTGGCTTCCTTCCTTTGGAAAGACCAAGACCAAGTGGTGCTTTGAGTAGATGACACACCAGTTTCAGTGAGGAGGCAGCTGGTTTTACTCATAGGTCTATGTTGTAGACTTTTTACCCTGTGGTTAGACGGGGAGGACTCTTCTTCATTTTTCTCCTTCCATCTATAGGATGCCAAGGTCCCTATAATGCTCCCCCACTCATAAGAGTTAGAACACTCAAGGGGAAAAGCAAGGGAACTAGAGAGAGGGAAAGAGAGAAGGGAGGTCACAGAGGGGGCACTCACTGAAGGTTGGCAGAGCTAGGCAAAACGTAGACCAGAGAACTCAAAGGGAAGAGCAGCGAGCGTTGTGCCCCGTCCCCGTGTGTAGGCGTGCTGGATTGTCTAATTACTAGATGTCCTCAGTTCTGTGTGAGCCCTAGGCCCTGTTTCCTCTCCTCCTTTGAGGTGGTCCTTTCTGCCGCCTCTGGTAATGTCCTGCCCTTCTTAATGTTAGGAACACCACAACGGAGTTGTAGGTCTAACTCCTTCATTTTACAGATGAGCAGCCTGAGACCCAGCCATAGAGAGCAGCCATAGAGAGACACGGTGCAGCCCATGGTCACCGTTTATGAGTTGCACAGTTGGGATTTCGCTCACTGACTTGATTCAAAGACTTCGCAGAGGCCCCCTCCCACTCCTCATGCCCATTTGCATATTGGAGCAGTTGAACTTATCTTCCTGTGAGTTGGTGGAAACCACAGGGTGGGTCTACAGGGAGACAAACCGCCTCATCGTGGCTCAGGTGTCATCCAGACAGACAGCACCGTGCAGGGAGGACCACAGAGCAGAGAGCTGCATCTTGCTCAGGGGCCCCACCGACGCATCTGGTCCTGGTTTCATTTTCGGGGGAATCCAGCCTGCCATCAGCTGGTGGCCCCGTGAGGCAAATGGCTTGAGTCACTCTCACCACAGCCTTGGGGTGGTGACCGCAGGGCAGGGAGCTGGGCTGGGCTGGAAAGCAGCTTCCCTCTTGATGTGTGTCTGGACCTGGTGTCGCTCTTTATACGTCTCCTCTGCCTGTCTGTCCTCTCCACACCCCTCCCAGTGTGATCGTTCCTAGCCATGCTATGACCCTGTCGTTCCCCAGAGCCCACAGAGTGGCATGCAAGCTCCGCAGCAGGGCATTTGGGGACCTTCTCCAGCCCACTGTGGCTCCCTGTGCCTCTGTGTCTTACACGCTGGGGGCGCCTTGGCTGTTCCTTTTGCTTTTGTGCCTCTGTGCTTTTGCACAGCCCATTCTTTGTCTAGACTTTTCTCTCCCACCTCGGGGGGAGAACACTCCCTCCTCGTTTTATTTTAAAAAATGATTCCTTTTTCTCTCTTTATTTTTTAAAGGAAATCTATTGGGGTGACATTGGTTCCTAGGGTCATGCGGGTTTAGGTGTGTGTACACTTCTATGATACATGATCTGTGTGTCGCATTGTGTGCCCACCACCTAAAGTCAAATCGTCTTCCGTCACCATACAACTGGCCTCCTTTTCCCTTTAGTGCCCCCACCCCTTGCCTCTGGTGACCACCATACTGTTGTCTGTCTGTGTTGGAGAGTTCCGGCTTTATACCCCTCATGGGAGAGAAATCACACGGCTCTTAGCTTTTTCTGACCGGCTTACTTTGCCCAGCATCGTGCTGCCAAGGGCCGTCCATGTTGTTGCAAAGGCAGTCTTTCATCTTTTCTTATGGCTGAGTAAAATCGATTTCTTTTTACAAATTGTGGTAAAACACATAAATAACATAAAATTTAACATTTTCACCATTGTTTAGTGTGCATTCAGTGGCATTCAGTACATTCACTTTGCTGTGCTGCCATCTCCACCATCCAAATGAGAACTTCTCCGTCTTCCCAAGCGGAAACTGGCTGGTCTGAGTGACAGGGAGGGCGGGCACCCCCATGACAGGGCATGGAGGACTGGCAGGAGGAAGAACTGCAGAGGGCTCTAACTGCGGCTTCCTCAGATGTCCTGGCAGCCCACTGCTGGTGGAGAGCAGGAAGAGGAGGGGGAGGGGAGAGGGAAGGGGGGGAGGAAACAGCCCAGGCAAATGTGATGGAACAAAAACGGAGGAGCTGGCCTTACTGTGGACCAAGGTTCTTCCTAGCACGTGCTCTCCAGGGGGCCCCAGCTCAGGTGAGCCCACCTGGCCCTGTGTTGGTCACTGGTGGCTGTGCCCCTCCATGGCTGGAGAGGGGTTTCGGATGGTGTTAGCAGAAGGTCCCTATTGTGGTCCTGAAATTCTATTTATGTGTGTTCCCTCCTGCTCCAGGGACTTCACCACTGTACTGACTGGCCTTGACAGTGAGGGGAAAACAGAGACAACGGGCGCCTAGAGGGGGTCCAATAAGGGCCTTTGGGTTCACTTGTGTGATAATAATTGCACTTTCTTATAGGAACGCTAATAGTATTTGAAGAGGCAGTGTATCTGAGTGCTTTGTGCAATGCCTGAGGCTGTAAAATGCAATGCCTGTAACTGCACCTGATACCATTTGAGGTCCCTGGGTGGCTCCTAGAGATGTTTCCCTGGCGACACTTCAGGGGCCCAATCGAGGTCTGCCACCTCCACGCTCTGAAAGCTCTTGCGGGCTGAGAGCTGGACTGGAGAGCAGGACGACATTTCAGTCCTGACTCTAAGTTGCTGTGTGACCCCTGGCAAGCTCCTTTCCTTCTCTGGGCCTCTGTTTTCTTTTCTGGACCATGAAGGACTTGGGCTAGATCTTTGAGGCCTTTCAGTCCACAGAAGTTGGAGGATCTGGGCCACATCAGGGTGTTACTTTCTGATGCCCTTGGCTCTTTCTTGGGGAAGACATATCTCTCCACTCCACCCTTTGCCAAGCTGGTCTGCTGGTTTCCTAGACAGTTCTCCCAACAAGGGTGTGCTGGAGATGAGTCTGGAACCGGGGGTGCTGGGGCCAAGACTGTCAGCATGAGATGGGACTGGTGCCTTCCCTCCACACGTCCTGAAGGGGTGCTGCCTGGATTATTCTCAGGGTCCCTGCCCCGCCTGCCTGGGACAGCCTAACCCATGTCCTTAAGTCCAGGGACAGTTCAGCATGTTCTGCCATGACACATGGCTAGAGGGCAGTAAACCCAAGCCCTCCTGGTGGGCAGGTGATCCTCACGGAGCGGGCCAAGCCTGACGCAGAGCCTCAGCCTGCCAGCCCTGGTGCCAGCTGTTCCCGGGCTGCCACACAGAAACCACGCCGTGGGGGTTGGCCTTAGGCTCCGAGGAAGCGTGCGCCTGGCTCTGAGGCCCAGCAAGGGAATACAATATCAGCCTGGCACCATCCGGCCTTGCAGAACAGCTGACTCTGTAGGAAAAGCTGAGACGGAGCCCCAAGTTCAAGACTGGCTGGTAGCCTCAGAACAAGGAGAGCTGGACTGGACTCTTGGAGTCCAAGCCCCTAATGCCACCTTCCACCTGACCGTGAGTGACCTTCCCCTCACAGTCCATGGCTCCCCCATCTAGTCTGAATATGAAGGTGTTAGTTAAGAGAACAAGCTTCGTGATTTCTTTACTTAAAATGTGGGGACCCTGTTCCGTCAGCCTTTAATGGAAAAGTCACTGTGAAGGGCAAGTATCTGATACATGTCTATTTCCTGCGTTGAACACTCTCTTCCTTCCCTGTAGCACCCCCTTTCCTCGCTGTGTCCTAGGTCTGAGCTGGTACCTCTTCTCCCACTTTTTAGAAGGAAAAGGACCTTGATTCTGTTTTGGGGAATGGTGATCTGGACATTTCAGGGCATAGTTGCAGAGGTTTGGACTCACCAACGTGGTCTTATTTCCAGTTTCAGCTGTGCCAGTGGGGTCTTGACCAATTCTCTTCCTCCTTCTAGGCCTCAGTTTCCCTCGTTGTAGCGTTAGGTGGTTAGGCCAGGTAATCTCATACTTTATTTCTAGTTTTGCCTCAGGGTCTCTAATTTCCCCTTAGAGATTTAACCTGCCCCCGCCCCACCCCCGCCCCCACACCTTGGTCTCCCAAGTGGATTAAATGGGAATGACAGAATGGAAACAGCTTGGCCCGGGACCAGCTCAGAACTACAATGAAATGTCTAACCTCTGCAGTAGAGGGTGGCTAGAAAAATGCTGCCTCCACCTCTGCTTGCAGAAATGATGGGCCGCTTGTGTCTGTAGCTCCACCATGATGGAGGGTTTCCATGAGTGGTCTCACACACACACACATACACACACACACACACACACACACACACACACACACACTCAAGGCTTGGTGAGTGGGGCTCGTGGAGAATGTCCCTGAATGAAAGTCAGGCAGAAAAGTATGCTTGGCACCGGGCCTTGCTGGGGTTATCTTCATGGTAGAGCTATAATTTCTTTTAAGTGCATTCCAGAAGCTTCATGTGAGCAGTGAGGATCCAGTATCCTGGGGCTCTGCCACCACCTGCTGATTGGGAGCTGGCCGCCGGGGGCCCTCGTGGCAGCCCAGGTCATGTGAGAGGCGGATCAGCAAGCCGGTGCTCACCTCTCTGGCATCTGGGTGAGAATTCCTGCCACGGAGCTGTCAGCGTGCCCGTCAGGCGGCTGCACCTGCACATGCCCGTGGAAGCGCCACACTCTAGGCAGCCCTCCTGGCATTCCCGCCGCCGTGCTCTGGGGCTGACAGAGCGACTCACAGACACGTCACTCATCCATCCTGCCAAGAGCCGGGACGTTGTCTGAACAGCTGGGCCTGTAGGTTGGAGCCGGAGGGAACCCTATGCTCCTGACCCTTCTGGGCTGGGCTTTGAACGAGAGGCAGGAGAGAAGGAGGAGGGGCTTTCTGCATGCAAAATTACACAGGAAGATCCATAACATACTTGGGGCATGCAAAGGGACCCAGTTTGCCTAGGCGAATTTAACAGTCCCTAAGCGCCTGACTACACACCTAGATGACTTGTAAATGTTCACAGCAAAATGGGGAAAGTGATGCCGGTAGAATGAATTTCCAAAAGCTAATGTAGCTTGAGGAATTTTTTTATTTTTATTTTTAGAGATATCTTTTGTAATGCTATGTTTTTCCCCCTTATAAAATAATAGTGTTATAGATGTTAGTGGGTTTTTCAAAACGTACCTGTCTAACAAGTCTATGTTAATCCTTTATCACTGAGAAAACTTTTTGCTGATAGATGAATTCCAAAAATCTAGGAACGGGTGTACTCTCAAGGACTCATGGACAGAGGCGGATGGGAGAGCGGGCAGGGCGGGAGGCAAGGGTGCAGGCCTTGGTCTCTAACTGCAGAGGGTTCTGTTTTGCTCACGGTGGTATTCTCAGCATCTAGCACATGGGTCAGAAGGGTTTGTTTTCCTTTTCTGTGAGGGGCTCAGTAGTAAATGTCTGAGGCTTTTGGGGCCATCCTGCCTCTTTCACAACTACCTGACTCTTCCTTCCACCACAAAAGCTGCCCTAGGTCGTATGGAAATGAGTGAGTGGGGATGCATCCCAGTAACATTGTATTTACAACAACAAGCAGTGGGTCTGCCTTGGCCCAGGGACCTTTCATTGGCTGACTCCAATCCAGCACAACGCCTAGTACCTAGCAGACACACCTTCACTGAGCTGATGTGAATTGTTTCTGGAGGGCCTAGAGGAGACAGCGAGGGCTCGGAGGTAGGATTTCAGAAAGAGCACTGCGGTGGGCTGTGTAGGGTGGCCGGGTGGTGGGGAGTGGTGGGGGGTGGTGGGGGAGAGAATGAGGTAGAGCTGGTGCTCAGGTGCTCAGGTAAGGCTCTGTTAAGGTAGCCCAGGCCTGTGGTGGGGAGGGCTCAGAGGGGAGCAGGCAGGTGGGAGGGAGTGAAGATGTGGGAGTGGCTGACCTATGTGAGGAAGATGTGTTTAAAGGGAGAAGAAAAATCTGGGAATGGCTGGAATTGAAGCCCCAGTTTCTTAGACTCCGCTTTTCAAACCCAAACCATGCTCCTAGAACTCACAGCCCTGTTCTATCTAAAAGGGCCTGGCTCGCCCATGCCAGAATCTTGGCTGTCGCAGCTCTTTACTACGGATTTCAAAAGCCCACTTCAGAAGCCAAGAATTTGATTCTTTGCTTTCCTGTTACATTTTAGCTATGCCAGCTTTGCTCAAAGGCAGTAAGTCCTGAATGTCTTAGCCTCCTGATTTTGTTTTATTAGGGAAAGAGCTGTGCATTGAAAGAGAGAGAGGGGGAGAGAGAGAGAGAGAGAGAGAGAGAGAGAGACAAAGAGAGAGAGAGAGAGAGAGAGAGGAAATGTGCTTGTTAACTTATCAAAATATTCTTCTGCCATATTTGGTATAATAAGAGGCAGACAAGTCTGGGGAGGGTGCTGCTTTTGGTAAACGCATGGTGAGTCGGTTTTGAACAGCTGCAGTGACAGAAGGATGGTCAATGAAATGTCTGGGCACTTGGAATTGCCACCCAAGTTCACCTGAGTGGCGAGTCTGGCTGGAGAGTCCTGGAGTGATCTGAGAGTAGAGGAATTCTCTAAGACTGGAAAGAACCAGAAAATATGAAGTTTAATATTCAAAAATGCCATCATTCACGGGGCAGAAGATGGCTGAAGGCCCCAGGGGGGCCCCAGAAGTGTGCAAAGCATCGAGACACGTTCCTGTCACTGAAACCCAGGAAAAAGGAACTCTCAGCGGGCAGGGCTTGGTTAGAAGCATCAGACGCTATGGTCTCCCTCTGTTTCACTCATTCCTGTGCCGAACTTTCAGAACTTCCTGCTGTGTCTGACTGTGTCTCAGGAGATAAGGATATAAATGGGACCCAGCCCCCGCCCATAGAAGCACTTGCCGTGTAGTGAGGGAGAGGTGCGAACACAGTCGTGGTCCCTCTTAAGGCCTCCCGCAGAGGTCTGGCTGAAGAATACCCCTGAGGTCAGCCCGTGCAAAGAGAAGGCTAGAAGGAGATGGGATCGGTTACCATCAGGCTGCTCAAAGACGGGATGGGGACATTTAGGAGGTACCAGGTTCCCTGTCATCAAGATGTTCAGATGCTGCTGGATGACCATCTGGTAGGAACGCTACAGAGGAGATGTGCCCCTCACTTGCGGCCTTTCTTCCAACCTTGCAGTTCGGAAGCAAGCCTTCTGACTCCCCTGCTCTTTCCCTGCTCCTCCAGGCAGACTCTCAGGCAGTGTGGCTGTGAGTCCTCCTGTTTCCGGGAGTGGAAAAGCAATGCGGACAGCACCATGTGAGGGAGGCCCCCAGCCTGGACGCAGAGCCGTGTGTTCTTGGCCCAGCTCTGCTGTTGCCTCACTGGACAAACCCGCCCCTTTTCTGGGCCTTGGTGTGCCCTTTGTGTCATGAGGGTGTCAGACTAGGCACTCTCTGTGCTGCTTCTCACACTGGCCCTGGGGAAAGGCCATTTAAAAAAAGTGTAGGTTTGTTGAGATGCAGCTCACACAGCACACCATTCACTTGTTTAAAGTGTACAGTCTGATGGTAGTTAGTGTGTGAATAGAGTTGTGCAATCACCACCGTCATCACTGTTATCACAGAAGGTTTTCATCATCCCTCAGAGAAGCCCTGTACCATTTAGCTGTCGCTCCTAACCCTCCCACATGCCCCTGCGCCTGGTCAACCACCAGTCTTCCTGTCTCTGCGGATTTGCCCATTCTGGGCCTTTTGTGTAAATGGAATCACATACTACGTGTCTGTGGTGTCTGGCTTCTTTCGTTTAGCATGTTTCCGAGGCTCACCCAGGTTGTAGCAGTATCAGTACTTCATCCCTTTTCATTGCCAGCTGCCGAGTGATCCTCCATGGTGTGCACAGGCTGCACTTCATTTACCCATCATCACCTGACGGACGGTTGGGTTGCCTCCACTTGGGCTCTTATGAGAAACGCAGCTGTGAGCACTGGGGTGCAGGTTTTGGTGTGGACGCAGACTTCCAATTCTCTCGGGTGCACCCCTGGGGGCGGGGTCACTGGACGATCACTTCTCTGGCCTTGTATCCTATGCCACCCCTCACCCCTGCAGTCCAGTCGGTCACTGTGTGGCCCCACCCCCAGCTCACACTTGCCCACATGGCTGTTTCTCCCAGAAGGTCTTTCCTGCTATCATTCTGGGTCCATATCTTGTGTGCTACCAAAGGCCCAAGTCAACTGTCTCTCCTCCAAACCTTCCTCCCACGCTGCTGCCTTTGGGACTCATGAGCACCTTGTGCCTGTCATCTGACACCAGGCCTTTCAGCTTTTGACTGCAATTGTTCAGTGCCCACATCTTCTTCTCTTCTTTTTAAATATTTTATTTACTTATTTTTAGAGAGAGGGGAGGGGAGGGAGAAAGAAAGAAAGGGAGAGAAACATCAACATGCAGGAAATGTGAGAGAGATATGTTGATCTGTTGCCTCTCGCATGCCCCTAGTTGGGGACCTGGCCCACAACCCAGGCAAGTGCTCTGCCTGGGATTTGAACTGGTGACCTTTCGGTTCACAGGCCAGCACTCAATCCACTGAGCCACGCCAGCCAGGGCTGTGCCCAAGTCCTCTTACCTCCCTAGACTATACTTCTCACTTCATATAGACTCTGGTTTTTGGAATTACTTTAATATTCCAAGTGCATTGCATACAGCAGGCCCTAAATTAATGCTTGAATAATGAGGGTTCAATGTCTTCTGTTATTTCATGATTTTAGGACGTGACCCCTAACCCCCTTATGGCTATCAGGAGGGCAACAGCCCTTGTCCTCTCAGAATGAAGGTGCCTTCTCCAGGCAGCACGTGGGCAGCAAGGCTGAGCTGCCTGCTGCCCCTCTGGCCCATTTGCCTCGTCTCCAGTCTGTCATGGGCATCTCAGCCTCTTCCTCCCATTTCCAGCTAAAATCTAATGAATTACTCTGAAAAACAAGGTTATGCATTTTGGATCCTGACTCCTTTGAGCGTTGCAAACAGACAGTTGGCTTCCCAGATGACCGACCAAATCATATTCCCCTGGAAAGCAGAGCTCAATGAGAGGGTTAGGGCATCAGGGTAGTGCAACGGACTAATGACATCCTGCCCGGTGCAAGGCAGGACGCCGCCCTGGCCACCGGCCCTCTGGTCTCGGAGCGGACGTTTCCAATAACAAGCAAACACCTTCTGCCCCAGGCTGCCCCAAGGGCAGGGAAGTCCTTCACAGTGGAGTGGAGACTGCCATCCCGCAGCTCTCAACCACCGTGCCTGGCACGGCTGCCTGGGGCCCCTCAGACCTCCTCTGCTCCTTCTGTTCCTGCAAGCTTTCCAAACAGGACTGGGGCTTCGGGGTTTGTTCTGACCCAGGCAGCATGGCCTGTGGCTTCAGCAAGCTCTCAACACTTAGGAAACAGTGAAACAAGTAAATCATAAATAATCAATTAATAATGACAAATAATTCTGAGTAAGAGAAATACCAGTAATATGATTTAAAAAGGTGACAATTTTTATCATTTTATGATTGAAATCATAGTCTCTCATGTCTGGTGATTGAGCGTTTAGCACATGCTGGGCCTTGTGCAAAGCACTTAGCGTGAATTAACTCTTTCCACTCACAGCAACTGTGTGAGGTCAGGACAGCTATGATCCCCATCTGCCAGATGAGGACACTGAGACTCGGAAAGCACGGTGACTTGAAAAAAGTCACATAGCTACTGGCAGAGGTGGGTTTTGAACCTGACAGGTACATCTTCAGTGCAAGGTCTGACTTCTCTGTGCACAGCCTTAAACGCTGGGCCTTAGCAGGTGACAATGTCCTTTTCCCAAGAGCTGGTGGCAGGCCTTGCTCCACGGTGGTTCAGTGGAAGGAGCACTGGGTCAGAAGTCAGGAGACGTGGGTTCCAGGAGACATGGGCACTCCTAACTTGTGGTGTGACTCTGCATGAAGTCCCCTCCTTGCCTCAAAAGAAGTTAAAGTAGCTGATTCTGTAAGGTTGCTATTAGCTCGTGATTTGAAACTTCCGACCTTCCCTGAATGCACTAAACTCTTTCACCTGGCTGGGCCTTTGAGCTTCCAGTCCCATTTCCTGGAAGTTCCTTCCATCTTTCCCTGCTTGGCAAATAATTACTCATCTTTTGAGACCTGGCTTGAATACTGCTTCTCCTGTAGCCTTGCCCCTCAACCCCAGTGAAGGTCAGGCTCGCTCCTCCCTGTCCCATAAACGCTTGCGTAAATCTCCTCTAGAACCTGTGATTGTCTCTCCATATGGACAGTGAACTTCTCAAGGACAGAGACTTGTTTGTTCTCGGTGACCTCCGCGCTGAGCACAATGAGTGCCTGTCTTCAAGGACTCGAGGAAGCCCCGAGTGGTTCTGGTGCTATTTCTCCATCACACCAGCTAGATGGCGCTGCAGCCCACAGGAATGTGGCTCCCAGGTCTTCAAAAGCTCCGTCTGCCAGTGGGGGCGGTAACCTCAGGCCAAGCTGGATCATCCCTTGGCCAGAAGCCCAGGAAAAGTACAAGTTTCCACTTCCTCCTCCTCGTCTGCTCAGTGTTGAATGCTGCTGGGATGGAGCCCTTTCTCTATAGTTCCTATTCCTTGAAGTCTAGGAAGACAGAGGCCTCTCCCTTCTTCCCCCCTCTGCTGTCTCATAGCAGGAGAATTTCAGCCATTCCATTCCTCTGCCTTTAGACTGTTCCAGGTTTATTGTCCAATGTATGTATGACCTGCTGATTTTTGCCACATGTGGTCCTCACCGACTCCTATGAAAAAAGGAGAGAAAAAGACAGTTTAGCACCTCATGGTGATATCTCTGATCGAAATGAACTCCTTCCATTTCTGATTCTTTTACTGCTTGCTTGAATCCATAGTTTTCAGTTTTCCTGTATCTTCTTTCCACACTTTTGCATATCTCAGCGCTCCCTGCACTTCTGCCCTCCACCCGAGGGAAGGCAGCATGGCGGAGGTTAAGGGCACTGGAGCCGGATTGCCCCGGGGTTTGAATCTTGTCTTTGCCACTTACTTGTTGTATGATTTTGGGCAAGTTACTTGACCTTTTGGTGACTCAGTTTCCACATATGTAGAATGGAGGTAACAGTACCTTCCTGAAAGGTTGCTGTGAGGGTTAAATGAGTTCTTAATGCTTTACTTTGGTGGGGGCTGACAAACACGTGCTACTAAGAGCTTATCACAGAACTTACAACTGGAACTCATTCAAGATGTGTTGAATGTGCCTGTGATGGTAGGGTGCAAGTCCCACGGCGGCAGGGGTTGGGTTTGTCTTGCTCACAGTCCCATCCTTGCTGAATTGAAAATTTTTGGAAAGACCAGTCTGTTTGTTTCTCCTTTTTTTAAAAAATATATTTTATTGATTATGCTATTACAGTTGTCCCATCTCCTCCCGCACCACCCCCACCCTGGCCTGCACACGCCTTCTCCCCCACACTCCCCCTCTTTAGTTCATGTCCATGGGTCATATATATGAGTTCTTTGACTTCTACATTTCCTATACTATTCTTAACCTCCCCCTGTCTATCTTCTACCTATCATTTATGCTTCTTAGTCCCTGTACGTTTCCCCCTCTCTCCCCACCCACTCCCCTAATGATAACCCTCCATGTGGTCTCCATTTCTGTGATTCTGTTCCTGTTCTAGTTGTTTGCTTAGTTTGTTTTTGTTTCTGTTTTAGGTTCAGTTGTTAATAGCTGTGAGTTTGTTGTCATTTTACTGTTCTTATTTTTGATCTTCTTTTTCTTAGATAAGTCCCTTTAACATTTCATATAATAAGGGCTTGGTGATGATGAACTCCTTGAACTTGACCT